>DF240493.1:0-39122 GCA_000507305.1 Breviolum minutum Mf 1.05b.01 | reverse complement strand
ATATATATATCCAAGTGAAATACACTTGTGACTCCACAATACAACCATTTGATTGTTACGCAGTCATTTGTGTCGAGGAAAAGGGTGCCCCCAGGGTTGGATACCGCTTAGCCGTATCTAGGGTTTGGGTAGCCATAGAACTTCGACTTAGAGTACTTGGGCAAAAACCTGCTACAATAGACGAACCCATTCTAGCAGTTGAATGGTAGCGGAGCCTTGAAAAAAGGCTCAGAGTGAGAAGATCCAGGGTGGTGTTGGAAGACACCGCAGTCAGCCTGACACGCCTACGCCTGTCGGGAACCAACTGCAGCAATGAGTGGAAGCGGACCTACACGGTCCAAGGAAGGGGTGCCGCAGTGGGATGGAGATTCAGCAACATTTCAGGATTTTGAAGAACAAAGCCTTCAGTGGGAGCAGAGTGTCGCTTGGCATAAGCGATACCTCTGCGGACCAAAACTGATAGCTGAATTAAGTGGCCCGGCGAGGAAACATGTTACGGGGAAGAGGCCGGATTGGGTGAGTTACGATGGTGGGGTAACTCATCTACTCCGTCACCTCCGTGACTGTTTGGGTCGCCCAGCCATTCCTGAGATGACGGAACACCTGAATCGCTACTTTCGCCAGAGTAGGAGGAAACGTTTCGAGACTATGAATGCCTATGTGACCCGGAAGACCGAGACATATCACCGGGCAAGACAGGCATTATCCAGGATTCAGCAGCTCCATGAACGACATTCTGCGAGGCCCCAACGACAGTGGCANGGGGCCCCCATCACAAGGGCATCGGCATTTTCCCTATGAACAGCCACCTTTCTCGCAAAATTAACAAGAACAAGAAAAACATATGAATACAGTCTTTCTATGTAGATGGAATAGTTTTTTCAACCAAAAATTGGCTGGTTGCAAATGTTGGTGGTTTCAAGTATATATTTCACGGCACACAGACACAAGTTTTTATACATCCTTTGGTTAGGGTAGGCTCAAGGACCGGGTCAATACCAGTTAGTCAATTCCTAGTTCTTAGGCTGATGATAGCGTGATAACATCAACTTCGGTAGGTGATCTATCTTGATAAGATCAGCTTCACCTCAACTGTTGATGTCATTTTTGAGGAAGATTTCCTTCGTACACCCTCTGGTAGTTGAAGAATTACAACCCGCTAAACTAACATGGACATGGAACATCCACCATTTTGATGGTACTTTCCAGGAAAAACGGTGAATTTCCATGGCTATGTTAATTTACTGGAGGTTATTTTTGAACTGTTTGGCTTGTATATACATGTAAAAAAAAATATATATATATATATATATATATCCAAGTGAAATACACTTGTGACTCCACAATACAACCATTTGATTGTTACGCAGTCATTTGTGTCGAGGAAAAGGGTGCCCCCAGGGTTGGATACCGCTTAGCCGTATCTAGGGTTTGGGTAGCCATAGAACTTCGACTTAGAGTACTTGGGCAAAACCTGCTACAATAGACGAACCCATTCTAGCAGTTGAATGGTAGCGGAGCCTTGAAAAAGGCTCAGAGTGAGAAGATCCAGGGTGGTGTTGGAAGACACCGCAGTCAGCCTGACACGCCTACGCCTGTCGGGAACCAACTGCAGCAATGAGTGGAAGCGGACCTACACGGTCCAAGGAAGGGGTACCGCAGTGGGATGGAGATTCAGCAACATTTCAGGATTTTGAAGAACAAAGCCTTCAGTGGGAGCAGAGTGTCGCTTGGCATAAGCGATACCTCTGCGGACCAAAACTGATAGCTGAATTAAGTGGCCCGGCGAGGAAACATGTTACGGGGAAGAGGCCGGATTGGGTGAGTTACGATGGTGGGGTAACTCATCTACTCCGTCACCTCCGTGACTGTTTGGGTCGCCCAGCCATTCCTGAGATGACGGAACACCTGAATCGCTACTTTCGCCAGAGTAGGAGGAAACGTTTCGAGACTATGAATGCCTATGTGACCCGGAAGACCGAGACATATCACCGGGCAAGACAGGCATTATCCAGGATTCAGCAGCTCCATGAACGACATTCTGCGAGGCCCCAACGACAGTGGCAGGAGTGGAACTGGTGGAACAATAGTTGGCACTGGGATCGTCGTGGCTACCAGGCATGGGAGTCACAAGACACAAGTGCTCACGGAGAAGGTGAAGCCAGGGAAGCAGGAGAACAAGAAGAAGAAAGATGGTACGATGCAGAAGCCGAAGCACGAACGGGATCATCGACACACGAGGCTCGGAGCAGCGTGGGATGGTCTAGTGCTTACAACCCCTACGAGGATGAGGAATGGAAAGTAGCAACAGAAGAGTTGTTACCTGAGTTCCTCCAAGGGTGGGGTACCTGATGATGGATGCAGGACTCGAGTTATCAGAACGTAACATGATCCAGACAGCAGTGCAAGAAGATTTCTCAGTGCAGAGGATTTCACAAGAGCTCCGGCGACAATGGCCCGATGAGGAACTCAAGCGGCGAGATCAGGCCGCCAAGTTCTCAGGTTTCTGGAATGAGGACATTTTGTCCGTGGAAGAGGAACCGGAGTGGGAAGATGAAGGGTTCACAGCCGAGGGTCTCAACGAAGAAGGACAGGCTCTCTACGGGGAGGCAGCACAGGAGATTCAAGAAGCACAAGCAGTGATGCAACAAGCAAAACGGACATTACGAGATGCACGAGCCCGACAGCATCAGGTTCGACTATCCCGACAGTACTACAAGACATCGTATAGTAAGGGTTCCACTGGGGACAGGAGTTATCGCCCTCGGTCAGACCAGGGTGGAGGAAAGGACTCATGTCTCCGGTGTGGCAAGCCACATCGTACATCGGAGTGTCCAGATCGACAACCAACGGCGGGAAAACCTGGGGTTGGACAAGGAAATCTGGCAACAGAAGAAGCACCTTTTGTTTGTTTTACAGAAGAGTCAGCTTTGTCAATAGAAGGAGGAACAGCAACTACTGGGAAGACAACTCGAGAAGCAGTTCGCGAAGGATATGGGGTGATCGACGGAGGAGCCACAAAGACACTGGGTTCGGTAGAGGCTATCCAAGCAGTGATGGATATGAACAAGAAGAAACATGGCAACAATCGTGTGAAGTCTATCGACCTGGACAACAAACCAACTTTTGGTTTCGGCAATAGCTCCCAAGACACCTGCATTTCAACAGCAGACCTGCAATTGACGGCAGACAACAGACCTGGGGCACTTCAAATCCATGCCCTTGACAAGGGTCAAGGACCCATTTTGGTTTCCATACATACCCTCAGGAAGTTGGGAGCTGTCATTGATTTCGAGAATGACCTGATGGTGCTACGTGGTCTCAACCCTCAGAAGCTGATTCCCCTGCAGCGATCGGCTGCAGGTCACCAGTTGATTTCGTTGACAGATGATTTGTATAAAGATGCCATCACCTGCAAGAGTCAGGTGCCGGGCTTGAAAGACTACATTTAGGGACATCTCCTCTCTGATCCTTCGCCTGAGGGAGAAAGGGAGGTTAGCAATGAAGATCAGGTAGTCGGAAAGCCAAACCCAAAAGTAACTCCAAAGGGTGAAATGNGAGTGACAAATGTGATATGGGTGTGTTTGGTGTTGTTGGTGTTTTTGGGGATAGTATCAATCATACGAAAGACCCTAGTGAAGATCACCGTTTTCCTAAAGCAAACAACCACACACACAGCAGCAGCGAGAGCCCAAACCCGGTTCATCAGAAGTCCCAACACGTCAGTTCAGCCCTACTTCGAGATGTACAAGCTCAAGAAGGGAGAGTTGATTGCGGCCATCGAGGAGTTTGGGGAGACACCACCTTCCAAGTGGACAGTTCCCGAGCTTCGCACTCGGCTACTTCAGCTACAAGAAGAACATGGTGTTTCTCAGGAGAAGAAGAAGAAGACCGACATGAGGCAGTGGGTGGTTCGCCTCAACACCGCCAGCAAGAAGAAGGCAGAGCTACAGGAGTTTTGTCGTCGGGAGCTGGGACAGCATGTCAGTGGCAACGAGACCATTGCCCAACTACAGAAGGAGGCGATGGTCAAGATCTACCAGGTGAGTGTTCCAGACCCCCAGGATCCTGTGGGTTTTGGAAAGGCAGCATCGTTGACCTACGAGGAGGTACAGCAGGACCAACAATACTGCCAATGGATCAAGACAACTTGGAAGAAAGGGGGACAGACCAGTCCTCAACTGGCCAGGTTGGCTCAGTGGCTGATTGCTCAAGATCAACCACGTCCAGAGATCACACAAGACGTCAAGATGCTCAAGACCACGAAGGAGCCCGAGATTACTGCGAAGGCAAAAGCAGTACCCAAGAAGTACACGGACAAGATCGAGGCAGGCTATGCCGAGAGCACGGCCAGCAGCAGCAGCACCCAGATGATGATGACGGTGATGCAACAAATGATGGATACCATGAAGGAGTTGAAGGAAGAAGTGGCGGAGTTGCACCAGGACCGACCCCGCAAGAAGAATCCCTACGAGAAGAACTCCGACTCCTTCAGTGTGGTGAGCCATCCCGGAACATCCAGCTAGATTCGTGTTCAGCTCAGAACGGTGAAGATCCTAGCAAGGGAAAACAGTATCAGAAACTTTCTGAACAAACGGCCAGGGATTTAGAGAAGCAATCTAGGGAGATGGTTCCTCAAATTTTTCAGAGTTTGTTGGGCCCCCGAAAAACGTATTTGGTTGAGGTGGCTTGCACCCCCGAAAGTGTTTTGTCTAGGACCGTTCAAGAGAAAGCTGGGTATCCGGAAGCCGCAATTCGCTGTTCCAACTGGAACAACCACGACTTGTGTACGGGAGAGGGAGTGAAACTGATTTTGGGTGTTATAGACACTTATGAACCTACTCATGTTTGGATTAGTACCGAGTGTGGTCCCTTTTCCCCTATGCAAAACTTGAATCAACGAACTGAGAAGCAACAAGAAGAGTTGCGAGAAAAACGACAGGACGCACTTCGTCAGTATGTCGGGGCGAGTTGTGTGTTGCATTATGCTATCCAAAAGGGTATTCATGTGTCTTGGGAATGGGCTGAGAAAAGTCATGCTTGGAGACTCCCTATGATTCAAAAGATCATTGAGAAATACCAAATGTGGGTTAGTGTGACTCATGGGTGCCAGGTTAATTTGCGGGACCCCAAAACCCAAAGATTTTTGAGGAAAGGTTGGAAAGTCATGACTACTCACAAACGGTTGTCCATGTTGTTGGATTTGCCATGTCGATGTCAAAAACACGAAACACATGCTAAGTGTGAAGGAAAGTTGACTAGCATGAGTGCGCTGTATACTAAGGAGTATGCAAAAAGGGTCNGGGTGACAAATGTGATATGGGTGTGTTTGGTGTTGTTGGTGTTTTTGGGGATAGTATGAATCATACGAAAGACCCTAGTGAAGATCACCGTTTTCCTAAAGCAAACAACCACACACACAGCAGCAGCGAGAGCCCAAACCCGGTTCATCAGAAGTCCCAACACGTCAGTTCAGCCCTACTTCGAGATGTACAAGCTCAAGAAGGGAGAGTTGATTGCGGCCATCGAGGAGTTTGGGGAGACACCACCTTCCAAGTGGACAGTTCCCGAGCTTCGCACTCGGCTACTTCAGCTACAAGAAGAACATGGTGTTTCTCAGGAGAAGAAGAAGAAGACCGACATGAGGCAGTGGGTGGTTCGTCTCAACACCGCCAGCAAGAAGAAGGCAGAGCTACAGGAGTTTTGTCGTCGGGAGCTGGGACAGCATGTCAGTGGCAACGAGACCATTGCTCAACTACAGAAGGAGGCGATGGTCAAGATCTACCAGGTGAGTGTTCCAGACCCCCAGGATCCTGTGGGTTTCGGAAAGGCAGCATCGTTGACCTACGAGGAGGTGCAGCAGGACCAACAATACTGCCAATGGATCAAGACAACTTGGAAGGAAGGGGGACAGACCAGTCCTCAACTGGCCAGGTTGGCTCAGTGGCTGATTGCTCAAGATCAACCACGTCCAGAGATCACACAGGACGTCAAGATGCTCAAGACCACGAAGGAGCCCGAGATTACTGCGAAGGCAAAAGCAGTACCCAAGAAGTACACGGACAAGATCGAGACAGGCTATGCCGAGAGCACGGCCAGCAGCAGCAGCACCCAGATGATGATGGCGGTGATGCAACAAATGATGGATACCATGAAGGAGTTGAAGGAAGAAGTGGCGGAGTTGCACCAGGACCGACCCCGCAAGAAGAATCCCTACGAGAAGAACTCCGACACCTTCAGTGTGGTGAGCCATCCCGGAACATCCAGCTAGATTCGTGTTCAGCTCAGAACGGTGAAGATCCTAGCACGGGAAAACAGTATCAGAAACTTTCTGAACAAACGGCCAGGGACTTAGAGAAGCAATCTAGGGAGATAGTTCCTCAAATCTTTCAGAGTTTGTTGGGCCCCCGAAGAACTTATTTGGTTGAGGTGGCTTGCACCCCCGAAAGTGTTTTGTCTAGGACCGTTCAAGAAAAAGCTGGGTATCCGGAAGCCGCAATTCGCTGTTCCAATTGGAACAACCACGACTTGTGTACGGGAGAGGGAGTGAAACTGATTTTGGGTTTGATAGACACTTATGAACCTACTCATGTTTGGATTAGTACCGAGTGTGGTCCCTTTTCCCCTATGCAAAACTTGAATCAACGAACTGAGAAGCAACAAGAAGAGTTGCGAGAAAAACGACAGGACGCACTTCGTCAGTATGTGGGGGCGAGTTGTGTGTTGCATTACGCTATCCAAAAGGGTATTCATGTGTCTTGGGAATGGGCTGAGAAAAGTCATGCTTGGAGACTTCCCATGATTCAAAAGATCATTGAGAAATACCAAATGTGGGTTAGTGTGACTCATGGGTGCCAGGTTAATTTGCGGGACCCCAAAACCCAAAGATTTTTGAGGAAAGGTTGGAAAGTCATGACTACTCACAAAAGGTTGTCCATGTTGTTGGATTTGCCATGTCGATGTCAAAAACACGAAACACATGCTAAGTGTGAAGGTAAGTTGACTAGCATGAGTGCGCTGTATACTAAGGAGTATGCAAAAAGGGTCGCTAGTGCCATTTTCCAAGAAATGACCCATGCCATGGTCCAACAGGAATTGGATGGTGAATCTCAAACCCCCAATGATTTTGGTGTGGGTCCCTATTGTATGTGTGGGGATTTGAAACAACATGGTCGGGAGCTGATTTGTGGTTCATGTGTGGAACAACCCCTGGTGAAAGGAACCCCCAAGAAAGCTGGTGACCCTGAAATGGACGGTTCTAAGGGTGAACAGGCGTTGGTTCAAACGGGGGAGACGAAAACGAATAAAACTGGGGAAGTCAGTGATGAAGGAATTAGGAAACAATTGTATCGACTTCATGCCGCTACAGGCCATGGGAATGTTCGACATATGGTGGATGCCCTTCAAAAACGAGGTGCCCCCGAAAGAGTGGTTCGTTTGGCTAAGGAATTTTCTTGCCCCATTTGTAAGGAAAAACATAGGGTGACTCACAAACATGTTGCTTCTTTGGAACCTTTACCCCCAAAATGGTCTGCTGTTGAGGCTGATGGTGGACATTGGATTCATCCTGTTTCGGGGGAACATGTGGAATTTGCTTTGGTGATTGACCAGGGTTCTAGGTTTCGGGCGGCTAGGATCATGTGTAAGGGTAAACACAAAACCATGAATGCTAAGATGTTTTTGTCCTATCTTCAAGAAGGTTGGTGTCAATATTTCGGAATCCCACAGGTGTTACGGCTCGATCCTGCAGGAGCTTTTAGGAGTAAAGAAGTAGAGTACTTTTGTGACAAGCACGAAATCTACTTAGATTTTATTCCTGGGGAAGCCCACTGGAAACTGGGTGTCTGTGAACAGGCAATCCAAGGGGTCAAGGAATTGCTTAACAAGCTAGTGCAGGAGGAACCTGACATCACACCGGAAGAAGCATTGGCGGTAGCAATCCGGACGTTTAACACTAGAGAAGTGGTTCGGGGTTTTTCACCAATACAACATGCATTGGGAAGATCACCGGACGACCAGGGACGATTTGTACAGACTTTGACCGGACAAGCAGTGGAACAACTACTGCCAAATGCTGGACCAGAGTTTGAACAGAACATCGAAAGAATGAAGATTGCGGAACAAGCACATTCTAGTTGGAATGCTCAACAACGGATAGTACGAGCCCTCAATTCAAGGGGCAACCGGAAACATGACTACCGTCCTGGGGACTTGGTGTTTTACTGGCGGAAGCAGTTATCAGGACAACGATCAAGTGCATTACAACAGAAGCAAGGATGTTTTCTGGGACCAGCAAGGGTCTTAGTGACGGAAACGAAGCGGGACGAACAAGGAAATCTTCATCCAGGCAGTTCCATCTGGGTGATACGAGGGCGACGTTTGATCAAATGTTGTCCAGAGCAGTTGAGGCCCGCGACGATGCGAGAACAACTGTTGGAGCATTTGAGCGTAGAGGATCAGAACCAGGCTCCCTGGACCTTTACCAGGCTTACAGAAGGCTTGGGGGGAAATGAGTATGAGGACATCAGCAATGAACTTCCTAGCAGTGGGGAGGTTCCCGAAGATGACGAGATGGGAGAACCACCGGCAGCTTCAACCGAAGAGCCCAGGCGACGAATACATGGGAAACGGGTTGAGGTTATCGAACGACCAATACCGGAAAGACCTCCAACCCGACTAAGGAAGGACAGTGCAAATACAGACAGTGGATTGGTGGTACAACAATCTTGGTACAGTTGTGTGGCAGAAAGTAGTCGACTCGAGGCATGTGGTGAAGTGTTTTGGGTGGACGAAGCCAATGCAGTGGAGATTGAGGTCGACCTACCGAATAGCAAGCGAGGCTGGAATCAATTCACGGACGACTTCCAGGGATACTTCATCGGAGCTTTGAAGAGAAGAGCTGTTGAGGTGAATGAGCGGAAGCTGAGTTCGGAGGATTACAAGAGATTCCAAGAAGCCAAGGCAATAGAAGTCAAGAACTTTGTGGCAGCAAGAGCTTTCGAGGCTTTACCACCAAACATGAGGCCTCCAGAGGAAAAGGCAATCAAGATGCGTTGGTTGCTGACGTGGAAGCTGAAAGATGATGGCACGGAGAAGCCAAAAGCAAGAGCAATCTTGCTTGGTTATCAAGATCCAGAATATGAAGAACGTGAGACGACTTCACCGGTGATGACACGACAGTCGAGGCAGTTGTTGTTTGCAGCAGCAGCTCGGTTTACTTGGCGGGTCAGGAAGGGTGACCTCACAGGGGCGTTTCTTCAGGGTCGACAGTACCCAAAGGAGCTATATTGCATACCATGTGACGAAATCTGCAAAGCAATGAATCTTTCAACAGGCACCATTACCAAAGTACAGAGGGGGTGCTATGGACTCGTGGATGCGCCACTAGAGTGGTACAGGACAGTAAGTGAATATCTCGACGAGCTGGGGTTCATCAAGAGTTGGGCAGACCCGTGCACATGGCTATGGAAACCAGACGGAGTTCTCAAAGGACTCATCTCTGGTCATGTCGACGACTTCTTATTTGCCGGATCCGAGGACGACCCAAAGTGGAAATCCATAACCTCCCAAATTAGGGAAAGATTTAAGTGGACAGATTGGGAGGAAGGATCTTTTGTACAATGTGGGGTCAAGGTAGAATCTCAAAAAGACGGTTCGTACCATTTGAGTCAAACTCAATATGTAGAGAAAGTACCGGAAGTGTTTATCAGTGCCTCTCGGAAAAAGGATTTAAAATCTGAAACCACCGAGAAAGAGAAAAGTGCCTTAAGGGCAACCCTCGGAGCACTTAGTTGGCATGCACAGCAAGTAGCACCGCATATATCCGCAGAGGTGAGTCTTCTGTTGTCGGATGTGACGGTGAGTACAGTGGAAACAATGGTAAGGGTGAATCAACTTGTACATTTTACCAAGGCAAGGAAGGATCACAAGATGATCATCCATGCCATACCTTCCCATGTTCCAGTAGGTTTCTTTACTTGGGCTGATGCAGCTGGTCAAAACCGAAGGGATGGAAGTAGCACTCAGGGAATTTTCATAGGTTTAGCCCCCATGACCCTTCATGATGGTGAAGTGGGTAAGGTGATCCCAATTGCTTGGCATGCTGGAAAAATTGATAGGGTTTGTAGGAGTCCCGGGGCAGCTGAAGCACAAGCGGCCGTTTCAGGGGAAGACTACATGTATCATGCTAGGTTTCAGTGGGGTGAGATGGTTCAAAAAGAGGTTAACATTTTTGATGTCAACTCTGTTGTTCGTAGTATACCCGGGTGTCTGATTTCGGATAGTAGGAATGTGTATGATAAACTGCAAACTTCGGAATTATCCATAAAAGGGGCGGAAAGAAAAACGGACTTATCACTTTTGTGTGTTAAGCATTCCCAACAGGTGACGGGCCTTATACTAAGGTGGGTTCACTCGGAAGCCCAATTGGGCAATTCGCTGACTAAGGGAAATACCAAGGAACTGGAGATGTTTTNGCTTAGCCGTATCTAGGGTTTGGGTAGCCATAGAACTTCGACTTAGAGTACTTGGGCAAAAACCTGCTACAATAGACGAACCCATTCTAGCAGTTGAATATATATATATACACACTGCCAAAATCTGACTCAAACTTCTGACAACACATCACCTCTTCTGTACGCTTGACCCAAACTTTGTATTTGGTTTTCGCAAACTCAGGGACTTATTAGATCCACCCATTCAATGAAAGATCTTGTTGATTGAAAAAAACACTGGAAAAAGGTGGCTTCGTATTGGTATATTAACTTGGATCTTAGATATACCATCCAGGGAACTATACAACATACCCCACCTCACAGGGGGAACAGAAAACAATCATCGACCTCAAACTTTTGTCTTGGGAGTGGATATGTGATGGTTCCCAGGAGGGGAATTAAGCATCTCAAAACTAGGGACCCTCAACAATGCTGAGTACTGGACAGTGTTGAGCTTGGAGAGAATCTTTAGATATGTTGTTGCCCTTAATTTTGGCATAATCACACTGATCCTTAAATTCCTGATGTATATTCCCATGATAGCTACTACAATAGCAAGCTCATGATCTCATGACATCCTGCTTGGCTACTTCCAATAGTGCTTTAATGTGGGCTTCCATCATGTTCATTCATAATCCATATCTAATGATATACATCCTTTATAATCATCATGAGCAGGTTCTTTGATTTCATCATGTTCATCCCTCATAAAAAGTCAACAACCAACCATCCTTATAATACATGTCAACTATAACAATCACCATCTTCCCATGCCTAACCTCCCTGGCAGCAACAAAATCCACGTCTGCCCGTCACGTATCGGCCCACCTTGATGGAACGTACTAACTCATTGGAGCCACGTGGAATCACAAGGTCGATGTATTTGTCCTGCCATGGGTTCCATGCGTTGGCCCTTCCCCGGGGTTCCAAGGCATTTGGAAGGCACAAAAATAGTAACGACTACCAACAAATACACCCTGGAGATGTTGAAGACAATAATGGAGGCTTAAAACAACCTGATGTTTCCTGTTCAAAGGTGATCTTTTTTAGGTTTCATGTGTGGTACATTTTAAAGGTTTCCCAGAAGATAATACAAAGTTATGACAAAAATTCACCAGGGGCTAACAATATTTGGGCGTTATAAACGAAACCATTGGAATAGAAATTGAACGAAAGGATACCAACAAATTCTCATGGTAGCCTTGGAAACTGGATCTCCGGC
Source organism: Breviolum minutum Mf 1.05b.01 (assembly GCA_000507305.1). NCBI lineage: Eukaryota > Dinophyceae > Suessiales > Symbiodiniaceae > Breviolum > Breviolum minutum. The sequence continues at coordinate 27,407 of DF240493.1, read as the reverse complement.
TTAAAACCTATGGCGTCATTTTTGGGGTATTTAAGTATCTATGTTAGATGTCGGGAGAGTAGTCGAATCCCATCAAACATGATATCCCGGTTGGTTTGTTGAGGTTTTGGGAATGGTTTTTGAATTCGTGGATCTTAACCAGGATCACGTTTTGGCTCAGTTTTGTTGGAAGCCACCCGCAACTATAGCTGTGGTCGAATCCCACAAACATGGAAAAACATGCTATCATCAAATTGGGAAACATTCACTGTCATTCACCCAAGATTTTCAGGGCAAAATATCATAAACAATTTTTTGAAACCACTAGTCTAGCTGCTGAACAATTGAACATCATGGAAGATCCGTATTGTCGAAGTGTTGAACTTCACAGTGAGATCATCCAGACCTAAGAAATGGTATGAAAATGGTTTGACATGTGAATGTTGATTCAATAGTTTTCAAAACCTACCCCAGAGTAATATGCGTGTCAAATACTGATAATTCCTTTTGTTGCTGCAATTCTGTTACAAAAGCACCTACAAAAACACCTACAAAACACTTGTCCATTTTTGGGGAGGAAAAAACACACACTCTCCACCGCAATAGCCCTGAGGTCGAGATAGTAGCAACCCGACCCACCCCAACTGCAACCTGTTTTAGCAACTCGGAGACTTCGGTTCTGGTGTCAACACCTGTTTCGCTGAAATTGCGGATTGCTCAGCCAAACTGTAAATCTAAACTGAGGAAAGTAAAAATCTCTATGAATTTATATGACACTACCCTCCATGGAACGATCACATATCCCCTGAAAATCGACCCCTGGAAAAAGAGATTCCTATTGGAAACCATCAGTTTTAGGGGCCATGTTAGTTTTAGGGAGGGTAATTTTGAAACTGTACGAGTAGATCTAAACTATCAGCAGCTATTCATATTTTGGCTCGGGAGTTCCATTCCTTAACAAAAATATCAACAAGTGATATTGAGTTCAAGTAGTTGTCAGCATGGCAAGCTGCTTGGGAAGTACTATTACTAGCCGTGTCTGAAGAAACTGTGCCACGCAGGAACGGCCTTGGATACAATCCGTAGGCCTTAGTCCAAGGGTTGGTTGATTTGGAACAATAGGACTCAACCAAAATCAAATGGCATATCCTATAAATATACTTCCTCATGAAATCGTATGAATCATTTCCATCAAATTTACCCAGGAATCTGTTGAGCTCCCTCATTTTCAGCACTTTTTCACCATTTCAAAATGCAGGTCCGGTGACAATTCCACATCCTTCAATGCTGCAGCCATCGCGGTTACCAAGGCGGCATTGGATCGCTGCGCCTACCGAAAAAAGTTGCTCAACCCCATCACAGTTATAATGGCCAAAAATAAATGGCTAGTTGGTGGTTTCAACCCCCTTGAAAAATATGCTCGTCAAATTGGATCATCTCCCCAGGTAAGGGTCAAAATAAAAAATGTTTGAAAACACCACGTAGTAAATGAGTAACTGGGTTTGAACATATTCACCCTACTAATAACTAGTTATTTCACCTCATGTATTTACAACGGGTGCTTTGGGCCCACCTTCTACACCTGAAGTTGTACCCTGGAATTTGAAGCCATGACGCTGGTTTCCAAGTTCGGTTAACATCTCCTTTGCCAATTGGCGGATTGTCAGGTGAAGCAGCCTGAATAAACTTCGGCAGGGTGTAGTTGGTGGTCCACCAACTAGACTCCACATGTTGAGAAACCATGTTTTTCTGTGTCGTACCGCAACAAAAACCGTTGGGAAAGGATTCATGAAATTCAACATCTGCACTCCTTGAAACTAAGGTAGCTCCTGAAAATAGGCCTTCCTTTTCAAGGGCTCTGTTAGTTCTATGGAGGGTAGTTGGTGGTGAAACTGTGCTTTGGGCTTTGCGAATTTGCGCCCAAATCCAGAGATTGAAAGTGGGGACTATATCTCCCCAAACAAGCATGAACAAGCATGCAGCATGAAGAACGTCAACTATTCCATTTGGTCGTTTCAATCCATTTGAGACTATTCCAGTTGGTGCGTCTCAAAATTGGGAAGAAACAACTTAGCTGAAATCACTATATTTCAGGCTGGTGATATTTCGTTCACCCCTCGTTGATGGCATAGCAAAAACATATGACTCGTTGCTTCTGAAATATTTTTGGATTGAAACCTTTGATCGAACCCAAACAAACAAGAAAAGTGAAACGATGATTTTTGCCCAAAAGAATTAAAACAACTCATATTATCTCATATCATAAACTTCAGCCCTCCTAAAGACACAAATTGACAAAATCAAACATATCACTCACCAAATTTCCATTGCTTTCATATCTTAAAAGCCAATTCTGATTCTCCCCGCATCTTTGGGTGCCACATCTTCCCGGAAATCCCCTGCCTCTTTGCCACCCTTCAGCAACAATGCATTCCCTGACTTCAATGCCTTCAGAGATGGGAATGCCACATGTCATCTACATACACAGCTACAGCAAAAAACTCCCCCTAGACATCCAAATACATCTTGAGGCTCGCACATGTTTTAGGATTGTATTTGGAGGTCCTAATATATCTCATTCAACGCCTGGTAGTGGTGGTGTGTGTTAAAGAAGGTAGTAAAACAAAACACATCTATGAAACTGAGTTAGAGAAAAGAGAGTGGGGAGGAAGACTTAGTGATCTTAATATCACATGTAGGGTATACGTGAAGCTGCTTGAGCCAACGTAGAGTTGTCATAGTCATAGTTCAAAAGGGACCTACCTTGAAACGTAGAACAGAAAACAACAATTGGATGTTCAATTCCAACACACAGATCCGCTACTCCCCGGTAACAGCTCGCCCCTGAAAAATAGTGGTTGGAAGATGGTCCTGTCCTATTGGGTCCAGGTAACTTATTCAGGGGCAATCTCGCTGTAAAACTTCACCAGCGGAACCGTGAAAAAGAAACCTCCAACCAGGCTTCTTGGGGCAACAACCAGCGAAGCAATTTGAACTGCTGCATCAGGTCGTGCTTCAAAGATAATCAACAAGACCTCGTTGGGTGACCACGCCGGCGGACAAATTATACAAGCACCAAAAAAAGGTCTGTGAAACCAAAAGATTCCAGTTTTCTATGGGTGATGCAGAGAAACAACACTTAGAAACATACATATAATAAATTGCAAGGCATTTGTTCTTTCGCGAGTAACCCCACAAACCATGGGTTGTGAAACAAAGGCAAATGCAGAATAAAGATACTCTATACTAGATTCAAGTATTGCTATAGCAATCACAATCTTATGGCGTTTCACAAGCTCTATAGTGGAGTCAAATCAATGAGCAGTTGCTTAAACTTGGTGCTGATGTTACCATACCATATTTCCTCCAATATTTGGATATACGAAAAACACCTCTTGAATTTCAGTGGACCCATCTCTTAAACCAAAAACAATTTTTCAAACCGTCACCTCAAATCTACGAATCCTGGGAGTACAGGTAGCCGTGTGAACATGGCGATCAAGAAAGCGACCTCCAAATGTTTTGAATCAGAAAGTTTTCATTTTGGAGTTCGCGAAACCCCCAGCCAGCATGCCAAAAACTTTACGGTTTTGTGAAAATAACCAAAAAACCAAGCATTTTTCATAGGATCCATGTAAATTCAACAAACATGTTCAAAAAAAAATCCACCAAAGGTACTTCTACACTTATACATATATATGTTAGCTTTTTTCAAAGTTTCGTTAATGATGGTTTTTGATAGGTTTGACAACGGGGGGTACGAGTGGGGTACGGACGTGCCAGCGAACGTGTTGACGACATGATGGACGTGCGAACGACCGTGCGAGCGAACGTGTTGACGACATGACGGACGTGCGAGCGAACGTGTTGATGACATGACGGACGCGCGCGAAGCCCGCTCGTTCACTTTCATGTTCACATGTGCGTTCGCACGTACGTCTGGAAATAAGCCCGAAACAATTCGACCTTAATTCTGAACATGCTTAGTGTTTCTTTTCTTTTTTTATATTAAACATAGATATGTTCAAAATTAAGGCCGAAAAAGTTCGGCCTTATTTCTGAACATACGGGTGAACATACGTGGGTGTGCACATGCAGGTTCACACGTACGTTCGTTCGCACGTACGTTCGCTCGCAAGTACGCACACATACGCACACGTACGCTCACACGTACGTGCGCATGTACACACCCGATCACACACGTACGTACACACGTACGTCCATATGTTCATGGCCAGTCGTCGCTATATGCCCAGCTTATACTCCTCAACATGTTTACGAAACTTTAAATTTTGCTAATATATATATATATATATACATATGCCAGTTCCATGGATCCTATGAGTTTGGAAGATCCATTAAATCGTAGCACTAAAAATCAACAACAAAAAACCAACCAATCAGGTGACCTTTTTGAGGCTGGTAAAGGTCACCAAGAATTTCAGGTACCTAAAATGGAGGAATCCTGGACCTTATAAGGCTATTTTGGGGGTGGGAAAACTCCCTTACATAAGCCGTATCCATACAGCTTATATAGGTGAGGATTCCTCCATCTTAGGTACCTGAAATGTTTGGTGATAAAGTCATGTGACCCCAACACAGTTTAGGGTCATATCATATCCTCCAACAGATTGGGGATCTAAGTCCTAGATTCGTTACACCTCCCGAAAAAACTAACGGCTGGATACCCCAAATAGCCATATTTGAAAGGAGATACATTTAAAATACTCATCATTTTGGGATATTTTTGGTATCTATGTTAGATTTCAGGAGGGTAGAGGTCAAGGACAATAACCACCTGCCAAAAACTCGAAAGGTCAACAAAGGAAAAAATACCTTTTTGACAAAATTTCCTGCACAAAAAAAACACACACCCATACAAACATGAAAGTTCAATCATGACCTACATGTAAATTTCATGACTTTACCATTGGAGAATGTCCGCGGCTCTTCACACACCGTCCAAGATCTCAAAATGAGACCCCCGGCGCCAATGGGACATGTCTGCCGATACAGATCTAAACCTTTCATGGCAGTTGGCAGTTGGTGAGTTGGCGGGAGATGTTCTAGGATTTGTAAAAAACTGTGTATAAAATTGAAGAACCAGCCCCAAATATGAGTATATCAACTCTATGAGTATTTACATTGCATATATACATGTATATACACTTTAGTATGTCCACACATGTTCTTTACGCATGCGCACGCAATATCATCAATGATGGAAGCAATGCATGTCACCCGGTCGACTTGACAAGAAAAAAGAACAACATGTTCACTTCACACTTTAACCATCAATCTAAGTGCGTCTCAAGACTAGGAATCTCTCCTTTCAGTACACCTGAAAAGTTTTCAATACAGTTGGACACCAATCGATGTTGAAATAAATTCATAAATATAATGTTTCAAACACATCGGCATCCAAAAAAACTATGGCATCTGATGCTTTCTGGCACAGGAGATGTGCATTTCTTTGTGCAATCCTTGTATCCAGGAGGTCTCCCTTTGCGGCAACCGTTCAAACATTTTCCCCCAAAAGCTGCAAAAAAACGTCTTAAGACAATTCATCAGGGAAAGGAAGCACATAACTTTAACATGATATCAATATACATACATATTTACATGATTGTCAACATCATAATAAGAAGGAAGAATGTAGATTTTATATACACCACCGAAGTTTGACATGGCTGAAAAATGGTGCTTGGAAGAGACTACTTTCCTATTGGGAAGGGTTGAGCCACAGATTTCACAAACAAAGGCCAAAATGGGGGATGAATCGAATCTTCTCCCAATTTACAGGGTGAAACCATCCCCCATTTTTGATCATCACGTAAAAATCCGTTGAAATCATCCTATGAAAATCCTACAAAAAAACGATGGATATCATCCCCCGGATCTTAAAAATCCTTTTGAAACCATCACTTGTAGGTTTTTTGCATTTTTTTGCAAGCTAAATTTTGTGGTTAGCGGCACACAATGCTGGAGAAGAAGGCCCGCAGTGGGTTTCCCGGCAAGCCGGTGAATGTAAAAGTTGATCTGTAACAAGAGGATATTCTTTCATGAGGTTTGGATAGTAGTAATGCGATTGCTTAGGTTGCTAAAACACAAGTACTACCCCCTGGTAAACTAACATGGCAATGAAAAATGAACCTTTTGAAGATGTATTCCCTATTGAAAATCGGGATTTTCCAAAGCTATGTTAGTTTACCAGAGGGTATGGTATTTGCCAATCCATCCACCCACTGAAAAACCCAATGATTTTCAAACATCCACCATCCACGTTTCGTGACCTTCGGAAACCTGGTTGGCATAGGTCACTTGACCAATGGGATCCGGCCTTGATGAAGGGTGAACATAGAAAATGTCTGAAGTTTCACCACCTAGGAAATTACTAATGAAGACCATCAATTCCCCCGCATCCTCCATTTTCATGTTTCCATGAGTTCCATGTTCAATCTCCAGGGTTTGGGGTGATTTCCATGGCATTAATCAACTCGGGGTGGAAATCTATCGTTTTTGTTCATTTTGTTTCTGTCAGATGTTTCTGGTGGGATTGTTTTTTACTTGTCCTTTCACCTATCGAGTTCCAGGTTCGGGGGGAACAATTTGAGATCATTCTTTTAAAATGCCTACAGATAGTTCATATTTGGGCTCTGGATTCCCATCTTATCAGCAACAATTGATTTAGTGTTAACAAGCTGAACCATTCAGCTGGTATTTGTTTCAAGTCTTCAAGCAGCTTGATAGTTTGCACTTTTGACTATCTTTATCAAAGGCCCCCAATCATTAGGTGCACTAAGGATCTGAAGTACTGTTGATAACGGTTGATAGAGGATATCCTACATTAGTTGATACTGTTGATCTCCTGTTATCTACGGGAGGTTTTTATACATACAAAAAATGGCTAATCTATCCTTGCGAACTAGTCAAGGAGTCAAGGCATCAGGTTGGTGTAAACATCCCCTGTGGTCTTGGATTTCTGAATCATCGTAGCAGAGAACAAACCTGTTTCACTGCAAATTGTAGCAAAATAGTCATTGTAGCAAAACAGTCATGTGTTTGATATATTTTGTTCAGTATGTTTTCTACTGACACATGGTACTCACTTCAATAATAGAAACAGCCAAAAACCAACGGTAGTCCCTGGATACTTAGTCCCTCTTGTTGCGAAACATATCCGATCAACATGGTAACTGGCTGTTCAAGCCCCAAGCCCCAAACAACTCAGACCCTCCCGGCTGAATTTTTCCACATGACATGAGCACCACTGAAGATGGGGATGGATGGGGTAGGTCTTGGGAACCGGAAGTGGTGTTTGGTCACTGGAAATTGCCATCTCAATCTATGGAAGCGGATGAACTTGGTCCCTTTTTTAGCTGTAGTTTTTGAACTTTGAAGCAAACCTAACTTAAACAAACCTGCGGCTTTTTCAGTGCATTTTCTTAGATACAGCAGTGTGGAGATTTAAAAAAATATCATCATTTTCCTAGAGCCAAACTGATCTCCTTTTTCTGGGGTGAGTTGACTTCCATTTCATGGATCATTGTTTCAAAAAGAACAATTGGGTTTTTGGTTCAACATAAAATAACAGAACATGTTACTACAATAAATTATGCTGTATGTATATGATATCACATCATATGAAATCATGCAATTGGACTATTGTGAAAAGGGGCGCTATACAATGCAATTTTCTTCCTTTCAAGTCCTTCAAACGTAACCACACATGACACGTACTTCCCCGAAAACTAACATGTCCCCTGAAAAATGATGGTTGGAAGACTACATTCCTTTTGAAATGGTTCCCTTTTCCGGTGACATGTTAGTGTTCGGGGGAGTACCACTACAAATGCCTTTTCCCACGTCTTTTTTTGAGCACAGATCGAGGTACAGTTTAATGATCTCATCAATACCTTTCAGCAAGGTATCGAACTTAGCGCCACTGACCTCAGTTGTGGTTCCCTTTGGAAACTAATGGAAAGGCACACTTTTAGCGACATGTGTTGCAAAGTTTGACACATTATGTCTACTTTAAAAATATACTCAAATATGTACATACTATACATATATATATATATATATATGTATGTACACATACTTGAAAACAAATGTAGATGTATACATAAAAACAAACAGAGGTAATGAAGTCAAGCAAATCTTAACTGCCACAGGAATAATTTTTGTGCTAAGCTAGAAAGCAAGTAAAGCAACTTGAGATCAATTGAAATGGCATTTTGGTATTCCAGGCAATGTCAACATGTTCTCAAACTCACATCCATGTCCAAGTCCATCTCCGGTCGAAAGTCGCAGAAACACATTGAAAGGTACAAAGAAACACCTCCCTCAAAGGAACGATTTTATCAAGTTCTGCAATTCAAAAACAACCAGCATCTTTTTCAACAAAACAAACACACCCAAACAAACTATACAAAACAACACCCTATCGCAACTAATCACCTTACTCTCCCTGAAACAAAGTTGGCACCTGAAAAAAATGGGATCCCCCAAAAGAAAAGGATTGTCTTCCAACCATCAATTTTCAGGGGGCTAATTATGTTCGTTTCAGGGAGGGTAATCACCTCCCGAACACTTCATTCATCCATACCCAACAACATCTGCCGAAAAACATCCAAGCGCTTAAAGAGCGAGTTGGACAGTTTCCCTGCTTTTACGGCAACCTGCAAAAAATGGTCCCGTCAAACATGGGAAACCAGGAAAACACTGGAACAAACACGTATATTATGTATATTGTATACGCTATATCAAGTGTCTATTACATAGATGTGTTGTATAATCACTATGCAGACTATACACTATATTACAGTCATATATATCACAGTTGTACCTTTGTGCTGTATCACATTCTATAATACACTGTCATATCTAAGTAGTGAATATATTAAATCATGTCATATTTTCTCTGTGAATGAATGGCTCATCTTCAATGGAATCTTGATCCAACTGAAGACTGAGAATTCGTTCTGGTCTAATTATATTATACCTTGGATTGGCTCCCTTCCCAGTTTTATTTCATTTGCCTCTATTACCGGGAAGGGAGACAACCCAAACTATACCTGGCTCTTCCAAATATGTCTTTTTTTGTGCCAACTGGGGCACTTTTGGTAGGTTAAAACTTGTCGGTGAAAAAGGCCAACGCACTTTTAGACTCTGAGACTCTTGGAAGATCCAAAGTATGTTAATCTATTGTATCATGTGCTTCTTGGGGGGCGACGGAACAACTGTCCTTGCTATAAATTGGAGAGATTGTGATACTATCAATCATCTTGATGATTCAGAATAAATTCTTCACACGGTTGTCCATGTTGATCCATTCCCTAGACATCCAAACACCTCCTTCTCGAAGATCTCATTTGGAGCCCCCAAAACCTACCATCCAAACACCGTGAAAAACCTCAGCAGGTATGACTGCTGGATGTCTAGGGATTGATGAAAAAAACATCACCTGAGCAAATGATCAAAACCCACAAACGTGACATTCCATGAGTCATCCTGGTTGGTTAATACAGTTGATGGCTGAAATCCTGCACCACCTGGGATCTATAAAACCCTGTAAATAATGGGATAAACTACCATATCAACTGGTTAGCCGGATTTCAGCCATCAACAGTAGGGATCCTTACATTGCCCCTTATGAAATACTCCCTACACCCTGGAAGATTAACATGGAACCTGAAAATGATGGTTTGGAAGATGATTTTCCTTTTCAATTTGGTGGTTTTTAGGTTCCATGTTAATCTTCCGGGGTGTATATAACTGGGTAGGAATTCATCCCCATCCTCCCGGTTGATGGGATTGTGGACCATCGCCTCGGCATCCGCTTTGTCCTGTGCATTGGCTTCTTCGATTTGTGCCTCGAAAGGTTGGACCGAAAAAAGGAAGGTGAAATTCTTCCGAAGATTCCAACAGGATCCATGGGAATTTCATAAATATGTATATTATAAATTCATAAATAAATAAATAAATAGATAGATAGATAAATAGATAGATCAATAAATCAATATATATATATATATATCATGTGTATGTATATAATTATATATTTATATTTATCAATCTATTTATTCACTTTCATTTCCCTACCATTCCCTGCCAATGTGGCCAAGTTTATTGACCCTCCATAGATATTTTAAAAAACAGCTCCATAGTAAATAATCCAGTCCCATGAATCCTATGGGTTTGATGGCATGCAGTTTTCGGCCCCTGAATCTTCCAATTATTTTTTCTGAAAAAGCACCAGAGGTTTGGCCTTTAATGGTAACTACAGTTGATGGTGGTGAAACAAACATAGGCTACTGTTGACCTTGAAACCATTACCCAAGTAGAGTAAACCTTTACATCAACAAAACATGTAAATAAATTCCTACTGTTGGGAAGATCAATTGCTTAATCAACATCTTGTTTTTGTTCCTTATGGATTATGTATCTCCAAGCCCCAAGATTCGCCCAAGCATTCACCAACAAACCACGGTTTGCCAATAGCAGTCAACAATATCTCGAGTTCCCGACACGTTGTGCCAGAAGATGCTTTTTGAAGGCCTACCATGGACATGGCCAGGCCCCAGTAGTTAAGGAAGATGGCCGTGGGTCTTTCCAGCGGCAAAAACCCTGGAGGTTAAATGGTTAAACCCTATCTTTTCCCCATAGACATCTACCTCCTGAGAATGATATTTGGTGACACTCTCCCAATACATGCCCGTCTAAACAAACCTTTGAAAGGAGGTATTTGGATGTCCAGGGTTCATATCTTTGAAAGTAAATGTGAAAAATTGATTACCATTCTCCATCAGTTCTTGGCAAGTTCCGTTCGTGCAGCAAGTTGCATACATACATACCACAAACAACCTGAGTTGAAACAATCACCATATAATATATTGTGAAACTGCAAACAATACATTGTTTAAAGCAATTCTGCCAATAATCATATGTTTCTTCAAGAATGGGGTAATTAACCGTACATTACCTGTTTTTGAAGTTCATCAATTTTTTGGGTCGGACATACAAATTTACCCTACATTTCATCCACAAAATTGGTTGGTTTTTTTTCGCCAGTTGGAAGGTTTTCGCCTCGATATGCCTGGAACATGCCTTGAAAGGGCATGTTAACTGTTTAGCCAAAAGTTCTGAATCATCAACAGTATCAGTATCATACATATCATTACATATCATAATCATATGATCTCGTATGACATCTTTGCTTGACAGAAAACAAGTGAAATACCCAAATGCCAAGTATGTTCAATCGCAGTTTTTCTGGGTTGACGATATAAGATATATAAGTGACTCTCATACACCAAACCATCACTTCGTCGTGAGAATAACAGGGGGGTAGTCGAGTACAATTTGTCCAGGATGTTGGTCCAATCCTCACGAAACGGCCTCCAAGGCTTTATTTCGAGTGGCCTGGCAGCGACCAAGAGATCAAATCATGTGAGAATTGCTTGCTCCAGTAATGGCTGTAAAAACATCACGAATAGCACTAATGTTCTTGGTGAAAATTAGGAAATATCATAGATAAGCAATCACCAAAGCTTCTTATTTAAACTGTTTTAGTTATTAATAAATCCTTGAGTGGAATTCTCATCTGTATGTATATATACAGTATATATAAATGTAATTGTATATATATATATATATTCAGGATCTCAAAACCATTGGCGCAACGCATTTTACAAAGCTGCCCAGCCAACAGATTATATCCCAAAAAGGAAGCCGGATCGTCTTCCAAGCCCAGTCTTTCCGGTGCAAGTTGTTAGTTTCAAGGAGTGTACAGCAATTTTAGGTTTTCCAGATTTCCAGCCAGCTTACAACTGGCATCCTGGAATCTGGATAAATAATGTAAACACAAAGACACAAAGGTCTAGAAATCTAGATTGCCTTGCAAAACAACGGCAATAAATCAGGTTGTCCAATTAGATTTTCTTGGGAGCAAACGCGAAAATTTCATCTCAAAAGATCTTGTTGGAACCAACCTTTTGAGGGTAAAATGCTCCCTGAAACTAACAGCAATCGCCCCTGAAAATAGGTCGGGCCCCAAAAGGAAATGAATCGTCCAATCCATTTGTTTCAGGGTATATTTCACATTTCATGAAATATACTGCTTGGGGCAAGGTACTGAGTACTGGGATGTCCATGGTTGGGGTATTTCAATGTATTTCATAGTCCTGATACTACAAGCAAGGATGGGAATTTACCCCCGGGGGCCCCAGGTTTTTCACCAGTTTTTTTTGTCGTTCTTTCCTACTCCGACCCAGTCGATATACCTACCTCAGAATTCTAAAGCACGCTATATTCCTACTCCCATGATATATATTTCCAATAGCACGAAGTAATTTGTATTTCCCATGTCATCCCAACCGTTTTTCCCGGATAAATTGTCCATCACTTCATCTTCACTTTGGTAGACCCCAATTTGAGCCAACAAAAATTCAACTGTCAGTTGAGGATATGTTCAGCCGGTCAAAAAAATGAGCATTAACAAAAAACATCCTGTCAAAATCAAACACATCTGCCATCAACCAAGCCACTCATTCCCTAAGGATCCATGTATAGAATATTTACCTGCGTTTGGTTGATTTTGATGGTAAATGCAGGTAAATATACCAGCCCCATGGATCCTATGGGATTGTTCATAACTTTCCTCCAATTTCCTCCAACGAAACTCCGTCAAACTTAAAACTCCGTCCTCGCTGGCACTTCCCAGGCTCTGTGCTGCCATACGAGCTCTCTTCGCAACTTCCTTCCGCGTAGAATTTGGGAAGAAACCCACGACCGCATACGACCACCAAAAACAAAACAACCACCCTAAGAATCAGCTGGGACCCACCAATGGAGGGGTTTGAACCTACCGAAATGCAGTTGATTGGTTTGTGAATGTAGTTTGCAGAAAATCGTCCCTGAAATGAGCCCGACATGATGCAAAGAAGCTGAAGCTATGTGTGTTTTTAAAGTAAACATGATATCCTATACATCGAGGTTCATCCACAAAAGATTGTAACTGCTACTGTTTCACTGGCGTGGTAACCACAAGGTCGGACCACCAAAAAAAGAAGAGCGAACAATATGTGATCGAAAAATAATGAACCTGGGTTTGGGAAGCAAAAATTCCATCAAGACCCCCCATCCCTATCCCTCCCATGCTATTCATCCTACTTTAGTTGCTTGGGACCAGTTTGGGAGTCCAAAATTTGTGGATTCAAAGAATCAGCGAAATTCATGGTGATGCACTCCCTGAAACTAACAGCCAAAGCATCTGAAAATGGGTGATTGGAAGACGATCCCTTCCTTTTGGGGCTTTTCAGGGCATTTGCTGTTAGTTTCAGGGATTGTAAGCTGCACGGATTGCTTCCAAACCAGCAAAAAGGGGAAGAAGGTAAGGGGTGACTTTTTTCCATAATTGGCAACCGCCCCGGTAAAGTGAAAACCTTAAACTTTTTTGGCAATATTCTTTGGTGGTTGTTACTGGGCTACATGCCACGTCGTTCACGATCACAATGGCACTGGTAGGATCAATTTTGGGAAGCCGTGAACCGTCCCTCCTCCATGATGACAAAAGGATGGACAAAAAAAGCTGTGCCGTTAGCAACGTTGATTTTAGGCAAACGTGTCAATGAATGTGTCATGTTGTCATTTGATATGGGTCTAACATAAGTGTTCCTACAAGTGCCCTTTGGGTGTTCTTTGCTTTAGGTATTCTAGATGACCTGGTAAGAAGAGTTGCTCTTAACAAATGGCTTTCGGCTGCTTGTCTTGAGTGGAAACGGGGAGCAACAGGTCAACTTGGATCGGCCAAGATCAAGGAAACAACAACTATAATATCAGAAAGACTCTGCGATGCTAAAACATGCAAAAACAAAGGTGGGTGTTTATGAGGAAGTGGTCCTTGTTGGTGGTGCTGCTGCTGATGATAATTTGATTATTGTATCCTGTATTAACAGTATCATTACTATATACTATGTACTTACTATCATTGTGATCGCCATTTTATTTACTATGGTTATAGTAGGTTTACTATCTATCATTCTATCATGTAAAATTAAATATGTATAATATTTATAAATACATCGTTAACCTTGACATCATCTGTTGTGAAGGCAGAACCCTGGGATAATGGTCAGCAAATGTTACTAGTAGCAAATTGAGTTTGCAAAATGATGTGTATATGTAAATGTATATGACGGTTTGTCGAAAAGTTTGTTCCCAAAATCGGCCAAATAACGCATTTCCTTGCGTGACGCCTCTTCTCGTAATTAAAAACATACCTTGTCTGACAATCATCGAATTTGAAAGCAAAAACACTAAGGCTTCAAGTTCCCTGCAACAGTGCACTTGCGCGGACTTTTTCAATCAGACGAATCCGAAGGCGAAGTTGAACTACTGNGATGACGATGACGATGACGATGACGATGATGATGATGATGATGATGATGATGATGATGATGATGATGACGCTGATGATGCTGATGATGATCATCATCAGCATGCCTGTCTCACAGATTTTGCTTCCACACCGCCACAGCCCTCCGCGCAGTTTTGTCCCGCCGTTTTGGTTTTGGTCAGGCGTCACTTGCAGTAATTACTCGAATGAACGTTGTGCCAGGGGGAATCGCTTAAAACGTATACTAGACTGGGATGTCCCAGGAATTGGGTCGATTGTTAGCAACCCCAATATACCCTGCGAACAATAATCCAATTACTAACCATTGATACTAACCAGAGACCGGATTTTACCAAAATGGAACAAAGGTTAGGTTCCAAAAACCTGGGTTTTTCTTTGGGAGGAACCGAGGATCGTTTTTTGGAATAGGAAGGGAGACGTACAGTAAATGGCTATGAAGGGATTCTTAGTGATTACACTCCCGGAAACTAACAACATCAGCACAATAAAGCAACTGGTTTTGCCATCCGAATAGGATAAACCAGAAAGCAGTCTTCCAACCATCTTCCAACAGCAGTTTTTTCAATTTGCTATTTTATTTCCAGTATACGGGTATAATCTGAAAAACCAGGAAGCCAAACTGTTGAGGTGAATTACAACCGCTGTATTTGTGTTTCAATTTCTTCCACGAAATCGCACCCAAAAACCCAACCTAGGACCTAGTTGGTGGTTTCAACCCCTAGTTTTCTCGTCAAAATGGCTTCATCTTCCTCGAATTTCGGGTGAACATGAAAAAACATATGTGACTTGCGAAAATATGTGACTTGCCACCACCACCCCCAAAAAACACCCAACGTTCTTCCGGTTTTGTGGCCTTTGTCAGGCTCAGGCCAAACTGCGTTATCACAATTCCATCGATGGTTGCGACGTCGAAAAAAACTCCACGACGGCAGTCGTCGTGTTTTCAACGAGCGTCGACCCCAAAAAACAAAACGAAGCCATGAAGGCCAAGAGGTGACTTTTTTCGGTTGAAAACCCCAGACCACTTTTTTTATTTCGCTCACAGGATGGGCTAAGCAAAAACAAAACCAACGGGTTGTTTGAGGTCCTAGGCTTTTCTTTAAAAGTTGGGTTGTAAGGTAGGACTACGAAGTAGTATCACAAAACAACAAGGGGAAAACGGAAAACTAAAAGCATACCAAAGTTGTTTCCCGCCTTATTAAGACAATAGGCCAAATAAACACACACACACACATATATATATATATATACATGATTAAAGTCTATGTCAAAATCACTGCAATATACTTACTTAAACTACAGCAAGAAAGCCAATCTAAAAGTGTTTAGGGAGGGAATATGTTACTTGAAAAGGAGTGGAATTGAAGCCATTTGGTTTGCTCCAAGTGTGAAAAACACCTCGGGACCTTTTGCTTTCTCCCCCTCCGCAACTTTCAGCTAAATTTCACCGACCAATCATACAATCCAGCATCTTCCAATGGGTGCTGTTTGAAGCCTAAGGGATGATGTATAGGCACCCCAAACATCATCCATTTAGCACCCCGAAAGGAAAATCCAGGATAATATTATTGACCCCCAACTTGAAGAAACACATTTCACCAACCTTATGTTGCACAACAAAACCCTTTTGAATCATGACTCACGTCTAGTTATAAGGATATGTTTATGGGTCGCTTTTTCTCTCTATGGTGAAACTATATCACCACACAAAGAAGGCCACCTATTTCCTCTCAGGGGTTGCAGGTGGCATTTGGGAGGAAAACTTGTTTTCCCGGCAAATTTCCATGATCTAAAGTCATTGTTGTTTCAAGCTGCCCTAAGCATCCTAACCCTTCAAAAATTGGTTATTTTTCCCAAGCCCATGCTGAAAAACAGGTTCAAACAAACCCCTCCATTAGAAGGTCCATTCGCTGATTCTTAGGGTGTGGTGTTTTTGTTGGGGTTAAATCAAGAAATCTCAGCCTTCACAAATGGATCTGAATCACGGCATCAGCGTCAGCGCCGTGCTTCTAAGGAACGCTGGGAGAGGACGGGAGCGTAACGCCTCGGGGGCGTTTGGTATCCGGAAATTTCATTGGGTTTTTGTTGGCCCCTGATACAGGTAGTATACCAACAAATTGTTCATTGATGACATGGCAAAACATGAAGGCAAGTATAGACTGATATCACTGATGTCTACGTCATTGATGTCTATATTATGATATCATTGATATATTATTCGATCAAATATACTCCAGGTGATTCAAGCCGTGACCTGGAATGATCCCTAAGTCCCTAAGTTGGAGGTCAAGGGACCCTTGAAAGGGTCAAGTTTCCATCATCCCAAACAGTTCACCAAGAATGTAGACATGGATCTTCCAAGGGCATTGGTGCTTAGTGGTGAAGATGTGTTTTTTTCTTGCCAACCAGAATCCCTAATGAAAAGGATGGAATCACTGGTGGATCTACAAGTACCAAGAACAGGCTAAGCCACCGGCCGGCGAACCAAAAAACCAATTCTTGGGTGTGATGAGTCAGCATAGAATCATTCCTACCATCTTCCTGGGGTGCTTTTCATGCATGGATGTTTGGGGTAGTCTCTATACACCATTCCTTTGATTCCTTTGGGTTCGTTCAATTGCACCTTGAAGGAACATGTTGCATGAAACGATGCTTGGAAAACTACTTTCCCTTTCCAAAAAGGTAACTATTCATGGGGGTATGTGAAAAACTTCCGATGAGGTTTACTCGCCTCACCTCCAAACGCTATCAACTAAAAATCTCGAATGGTACTTACCCTCAAGGGTGCCTCTATAAGAAGATAAAGATCTCATTAAAACGTGACTGCTTGTCAATCTTCTCCTGGATTTCTTGGATTTTTCTATGCTGCCTTCAGGTGCATTTACATCTGTTGTTTTTTTTTGGAAGTCCTTATCACATTCAGGTCTTGTCCAAAAAAAAAAAACAAAAAAACTCAACAAATTCTGTGTAAAAAAAAAACTCAACTAGGTGGTGGTTGAACCAACCCATTTGACAAATATGAGTCAAAATGGGAATCTTCCCCCCCAAATCGGAAACCACCACCCAGTCAGCCATATGGGTGTTTCCAAAAATAGAGGTACCCTAAAATGGATGGTTTATAGTGGAAAACCCTATTAAAATGGATGATTTGGGGGTACCACTATTTTCGGAAACATCCATATTTTGTTGTGTTGCACAGATGTGTTTCGAATGTCGCTGTGGTTTTTGCTGTGCCAAAAGACCCGGATGCCGAGGTAGAGGTTGTTGGTCGAGTTCGTGAGGTGTCGCGACCTGCGCTCCAGTTGCGATGGGATGTTTTTTACCAAGGCCACCACTTTCCCCTTGTATAATTAGTGGTTCATTTTTTCACCTATAATTTGCAGGTAAATAAAATGATTTGCCTACAGTAATATGATAATAATCCATACAATTTGGAGCATCTGGGAATGGACTGGAGGCTGTTTGAAATGATTGGAATGAAAGTTTCGGGTTGAAACTTGCCATGGCAGTCTTCTTTTGCCTAGATTTTTATGGCTGCCAACCCGTGCGTGATGGCGGCTCTTTACAACGCAGGACAATGAAGATGGTTGGGATAATTGTTGTACCCTGATTAGTGTGGAGGGGAGGGGAGGAGGGACGGTTACCCTATACGCTAATCAGGATCCAACATACGCATATTTTATTTCTGGTATATTTTGGTGTTGCTTCAAAGTTGGGCAATCTTTGAGAGGGCTAAGGTATGTATGGGAATGTGATTTGTTGTGAAAAAATTCTCAAGCATCAGCATTTTCTGGTGGCAAAATGGAGGCGCTCAGTTTTTTGCAGGGGTCATGTTATAACCAACCCCAAGAATGCATTTTGAGAGCAAATCTCCCATAATCATCATACATTTGCACCCAAAATGGGCAACTAGGTGGTGGTTGAACCAACCCATCTGAAAAATATGCTCGTCAAATTGGATCATCCTTCCAAGGATCGGGCTGAAAATAAAAGATATTTGAAACCACTACCTATAGGTAATTTGATGACACCTGCAAAATATCCCTCCGATTCGGTTGAGGCACAACAGCCAACCCAAACGCCCTTGTGCACCTCGTGGACGAGGCGCAGGTTGTGTCCGTGACCTTGGATTTGAAAAAGGGGTGCCCGACAGCTAGCTGACTCAGCACATCTTCAGCGAGAAGTATCATCCCAATTGGCTGCCAATGTACGAATCATTGACTCATGATTCCAAATAGGCTCCTGCATATATCTTGATTTTTTCAAATAACAGTCACTTATAAGCAACGTTATTAATCCCTTATGAAATGACATTGCATGTTGTCTCCCACTTGAGGCGAGACAACATGAACGAATGACAAGCTGGAAAAGTCCAACCAGTTGAGTCGATGTATCTCCTATCAAAAATCGTGATTTTCTATTCATTCTTATCTGGTTGGTGGTTGAACCAACCCATCTGAAAAATATTAGTCAAAATGGGAATCTTCCCCAAGTAGAGGTGAAAATAGAAAATATTTGAAACCACCACCTAGTTATGTTAGTTTTCTTTCAGGTGAACCTGCATCCTTAGACCCAACCTGGCAGGGTGAGGTCAGGCCCATACCAGGATGGCAGATCCACGGTAGTTGTGGAGGATCTTAGATCCACGGTAGTTGTGGAGGATCTTATATAACTCCGCAGGATTGATGTAATTTGTAGATTATTTACGTACATGAAGGGTTCAACAAAAAATTCACATAGGGAAATATAGGTGAATAATGGTAAATAGTGGTTTACTTACCAACATGTAATTACATTTAAAATTTAAATATCTTTCATACATACAGCTACTACATGAGGTAAATACCACCATGCATGGATCCTATTGGTAATGGGTAAGTAATGCCAGCCCCCGCCATGACGAACTGGGCCACCGGAACCATGTTGGAACCTTGGCAAATTTTGATAAGTCTCTCAGAAGGTGTTCCTTTTTTCAGACACCAAAACGGTGTTTATATGGATGTTTCCAAAAATAGGGGTACCCCCAAAATGGATGGTTTATAATGGAAATCCATATCAAAATGGATGATTTGGGGGTACCACTATTTTCGGAAACACCTACGTATCTTCAAACATACGAGGTCTTCTCAGAATTTTTGAGCCCACCAAAAGATCAGTAGCAA
This sequence comes from Breviolum minutum Mf 1.05b.01, assembly GCA_000507305.1. Classification (NCBI taxonomy): domain Eukaryota; class Dinophyceae; order Suessiales; family Symbiodiniaceae; genus Breviolum; species Breviolum minutum. The sequence goes on along the minus strand of DF240493.1, from coordinate 7,847 downwards.
TCCCACTATATCTGACTTATACTTGGAACATACCTAACAAGCTTGTATAAACGCTATCTAATTCACATAATGACTATACTTCCCCTAGGAACATAAGATAATCTGAACACTCATGGCATTTGCGACAACGGCGTCTGGGAGCCCGCAACCGTCTTGGTGCCCGGAGACGGACTGTGCAAGTTTACGTGGAGGTGCTTGGGTGGCCCAAGGGGTAAGCATTCAAAACAAACTCTGGAATTGGGGAAGAACTACAGGATCAAAGGCAATGAATAGTATCACTAACTCATGATGCTTCAGAAATCCTCCCCTAATTCATAGGGAAGTTTACAGTTTGCTGCACTCTTTGAAGGGCTTTAAATATCCCAGCTCCAAAGCACACTATAAGTTCAACTTCTTTTGCCTGTGAAGAAACGCTAAAGCAAGACAGCATGGAGCTAAACCCCAACAGCCCAACAGCTTTGCGAGCAAAATTGAATCTATCCTTCAAAAACATCACAACAAAACGGTGGAGCAAATCAACATATGGCTTTCTCAACAGACATCATAGATATGTGTGCATGTATTATATAAATTATGAAACACACAAAAAAAACAATTTTCGTTTACCATTTTGTTGCTTCCAGTTTTCTCCAAAGATATTTGAAAAAACCACCTTTCCCATCTTTCCCGTCACCCTTCACCCAAACCCCTCAATAGCATTTGCCACATCTTTTTTTTGCTTCAAAATTCATGGGCGAGATCTGCCAAAGGATCAGCGGAGGAAGGCAACCGCCGCAAAAGTTCCACTCAGGACAGGAACAAGAGGAACATGGCCAAGGCGCAAGGTGCCATTGCTAGAGATCCTTAAATTTGATTCGTTCAAAAAAGCTGAAAGAGGTTCTTTTTGGTATAAAATATACGTAGATTATTTATATATATATAGTTTCAATATAAATGATTTACATGATATATATAGTATACAAATGGATGGTCTGAGGTGGTACTCTTCAATAACCCATATATTTTGGATCATTTTGATGGTGGATCTCGGGAAATTACAATACAGTATAGGGATAATATGGAGAACAAACATATTTTGGGCTATTGATGATCATTCCTGAATCATTCCTCAAGCTCTGTTCTAGGGGAATTGTTTTCACGATATATCACCACCCTGGTGAACATGTCCATCGGTGCGTTTGGCGTTGGCTTTGGATTCCAGAAACCTAAACAACACCCAGAAACCAGGTCCCGGTGTCTTCACATGATTCAACAGCTCTCCCTTCATGGAACAGAACGAAAAGAGAGAACTTACACACGGGACTTGAATCCAGGTTGTTTACTTACTCACCAAACATCTTTGCGTATTGAATCCTCCCATTCTTGCTGTATGATTGCCTGTTTTTCTTACAAGTCGTCATTCCAATCAAACTTGACGGTTGAACGGGTGAGAAGCTGAAGTTCGGGAAGATTGGACATCCGACAAACCGAGGGAAATTTCCAGCTCCAAAAACCAAAAGAAAGAGAACGGAGTTCACTTTCAAAAGCCTTCGGAACGTGCATATCCAGCAGCAAATCCGGTGGTGGTTTAGTTGCTCGAAAAAAAGGTGGATCATTTCCCACACCTTTAGTGTTTAAAAAAAGTAGAAGCTTTAAAACTACCTGTAGTTTCTCACTGTTCCCCTCTCAAATTGGAGAAAGGTACAACAAAAAATTGTAGGGGTAAAACGGTAAAACCATCAACAATCTTGGAAACCACAACCTAAAAATTGGATCAGAAACCAGAAACCAGAAACCACAGTTTCCCATCTCCAAGCATCGCAAAGCGTTGGAACGAAGATGAAGTCCTGCATCATCTGAAGCTTTGTATAGGCCATCCACGATCTGTGCCGGGGAGAGACAAATGTGCCTTTGATGTCTTCACCCCATGATGAAGCAGTTTTTTCTTTTTGGCGTTTGTTTTTAAAGACAAAATTGCAGTGTTTATTAATGTCGATATCATCTGGTTGGTGGTTTCAACCCAGTTGAAAAATATTAGTCAAATTGGATCATTTGCCCAAATAGGGGTGAAAATAAAAAATATTTGAAACCACCACCTGGCACTGTTTATTAATGTCGAGATCATCTTCAAAAAACAAACACATGCGGCATTCTTGGAAAAAGAGGGTCTTCGAGTCTTCCATAAAATTTAGCTGAAGACTTCATGGCTGCAAAAGAGGGCAAATGCTGTACGTGGAACAACATACTGTGAAGTAAGTGTGGGTTGTTTTTTGGAGGTAAAGTTGATGAAAATTACATTTCATCATGGCAACATGATTTCCAGGTATTCGTTTTGACTACTTCTCCATATATCTGACCATGAGCTGCTCACAAAGGAAAAATCCAGGGATGGCACATGGTTTAGACACTTCACTTCACTAGAAGTAGATTTTTCGTCTCGTGATGCCACCGATCAGGACCAGCTGCGGATATTGGAAAGAGATCAAAGAACTGCTTTGGGAAGAGCCTATCCCATAGGATCCATGTATGGTATGTTTACCTACATTTGGCTGATTTGTATGGTACATGTAGGTAAATATACCATACATGGATCCTATGGGTATTGGTTTGAAGATTTTGAAGCTGCCCTTACCAACCTCCCTCATGTAAGCAGCTCTAACCATCCATGTCGATGATAAAACTCTTGACTTTTGAAGAATTCGATTCTCCAAACAAACAGTTTTAATTTTGAGGATTCCTATCAAAAAACTACCCTTTGTGATTCTTTGTGGATTCAATCACCGACTCTCAAAGTCACGAAAAGGTGACTTTTTGAAGGTACCTAAGTGGCCTACAAATGATGATTGCGATGTTTCTTTTTACCTCCAATAAAACAAAACAGAAAAACGTACAAAAGACTACACATACCAAAACCTTACAGAAATATGTATATTCTTTTAACATTGGATATTCCAAGTATTCATTTACCATCACCTCTTTGTACCTTGAAACGTAGCCCCCTAATTTTAAAGTCAGACTTCCCCTCATCAATCTTGCCTCTTGACCGACGGCACCCAATGGTTGCAATTGGTTGGTCGCTTCCACCTTCAAATCCTGCGCATATGAAAACCGGGAAAAAAACATCAGAATATCTGAGGTCATAAAATTCAATCCCATAGCATCCCGTGTATGGTACATTTACCTACATGAATGGTTGATCTTTTATGGTAAATCCAGGTAAAATATACCATACATGGATGCTATAGGAATGGATCTTGGTTGAAACAACCTTGTCGTACATGGGGGACTGGTACATTTACCTACTAATCCACCATAACTTTAAGCAATTCAGGTAGGTAACTAGGGTAAATCTACAAGTCTCATGGATCCTAGGGATATACTTCAGCAACTACCCAAATTTCAGGCAACATTTCTTTTGGAGTTGGTATTTGTTTTTTGCCAAAGCACCATGAGAAATACATGGGGTGAAATACCCTTTCAGCTGCCCAAGCTGGCCATCTGTTGTAACTTGGCGAAGTTCAGTTTTGACAAACTTTCCTCTGGGACACCCTTGATTTTTCACAAAAATCCTCTGTTTGCTGTTTGGTTTGCGAATAATCCGGGGTTGGTCTATATATGTAAGTAATTTGTAAGTATACATATTGACTCACTCCCAACACCCCCCAAGGTTTCACGAATTCAACCTATAAACGATGTGAGTGTCAAGTAAAGTATCTTCTCTTCCCTTTGGGGGCTTTTACCTTCAACCTGCAAGGGGGTAGGCAGATTCTACCTACAACACTGGGTAGATGACTAGATATTGTATGATAAATAACACAAGTCCCAATGTCTTCGCATTGGACTACTCAGTGTGACAAGGTGTAACTTGAGCTCAATGGGACAGATCCTCTACCAGGGTGAGGAATCAGCATTTGATCCATTCGACACGGTGGCGCACAGATGTGGAAAGTAGTCATTCCCACAGGAGTGGCGACTCACACAGGGATCCAAAATATGTTATTGGAAGGCCCGTTCGCATCAATTTCTCTGTGAGCAATCAGAATGGGATGCAACATGATGCAACTGACTGTTCCGGGTCTGTTGATCTCGATCAGGATGTGCGGGCGTTCGATCGCAGTCAGATCGACCACAGCATGAGTGAAGACAGGCGACACTGTGGTCGTGCCAAGCGCCATCGCGACGACTGCCGCTGCGCCCACGAGCTTGACTCAAAATCACCTGATCTATACTATACGTGGTTGAGACATGAATTTGGAATGATCAGCTCGCATGCTAGTCATTTTCTTCATCATCTCCAAGCTTCGAACTTAAAGCGACACATATATGAGTTACGGACAAATTTGGTACATGGCGAAGGGACATTCTTAAGTAGGGTGGGCCCCTATCGGGTGGCGGCACCTTGTACAAACCTTCCTGATGGTATCGTTTTGGGTATCGTTTTAGGGTGGGCCTCTATCCGTTTTGCAGCAGTGGCAACCCCGCGACCCTCTCAATACTACTTTGGTCATACCTAATTTTGTCCGATACTCATATATTTGTTTCAATAACCACGGGCCCATCGTGGTGCAAAGATTGCGGTCATTTCTTTGGTAAAAAACAAACATCTTTCTATAGACAAAGTTGTTGATTGCCCCAGCCAATGTTGAAATCAAACTTTGGAGGCAAAGCCAACCTGAAGTGATTTTTCTTTTGCACTTCTAAACTGCTTCTAAAGCACACTTGCCGTTGAAAGCCTCCCTTGGCTGGAAAAAGAAGCTAGTTGATTCAAACCCATCTATTTGTAAGGATAAACATGTTGAAATTCAGGGGAAACGGAAGAAACATCATCCTCTTGCTTCAAAGGGAGCCATTTCTCTCACTGAATCATGATGGGAGGATAATTGGAATAGTTGATGTACTAAGCATGTATATTAAATATAAATGTAGTCAATGCATTTCAATGTTCCTCAACAAACAACAACTTTTGGCATGTGAAAAAAACATGCAAACAAAGCTTCTCCTCCAAAATGTTGGTGACGTTATCCATCAGAAAGTCGGGCACCCTTTTCTGTGCGGCCTTTTCGGTGACAGCTCATCAGGTGGCTTTTTCTGAACAAAGACTGAGCTGTGAGAAGACTGACCTCAAAATTGCAATTATAACTACCAAATAAATGAGGTCATTTAACCAGCTGTCCAAAAGGTCACCTAATCATCCCTCCAGAAGGTCACGAATGGAACGAATCACCTGTTTTTTTATGTAAAAAACACCAAGAAATCCCATTTCAGAAATCTTCCTTCCTGGAACCGTTGTAACTTTCCATGTCGGCGTTTCGCCGGTGGTTTCATGGCTTCATTCGGAGATATTGGCTGGTTGGTATATTTTTCTTGTGGAAGTTAGCTGGGAGCTCTCAAGTTTGGACATCATTTCCACGTGTCAAGACCCGAACAAAGATGCTCATGTTTAACCTGCAAGAAACTTCAAAGAAACCATTTCAACATCTTCAAAACATATGTCTTTTATGTTCTTTTGGGGGGACATCAGCCAAAAAAAACTGCCAAATGTTGAAGGTTTAGATTTTGCCCAATCGAGTTCACTGACTTCGAGATCGCACCTCGATGCCAGCATCCACGAGCTTTCCCATCGCAGTGGTGGTCTGAGATCAAAAATACAAAAACCATCCACATGTCTGGGGAACAAGACTGGGAAAAAAACACATGACTTCCCACAAAAAGGGGTACCAACCATACAAAACCATGCAATTTTACTGTGTTCTGGGAGAAAGTGTTTGGCACAGAAATGGGTTGGCTCTTAGTGCTTTGGAATGGAATGGACCGATACCATGCAAAAGCGGCTCCGACGGCTCGGATTTCCTATGTTTCTGTGTTTTGTGCACCATCCTCTGGACCAAAGAGTCACCAAAACATTGCCATAAGTACCTGGTGATTCAAAGTGACCTTTTTAGGATGGTTAAGTGGCCCTTTCAAAGGTTAAGTGACCTCCAACTAGGGGATGAAAAGGTCACTTTGAATCACCTGGTACAGTATTTTTCCTCACCGCGTTTGGTCCAAACATCCCTCAATTGTTCGAAGGTGTTTGAAACGCTTGCTTTTCGCCGCCTCACTGGCCATGTTCTTCAAAGTCTTGGCTGCGGAACTCAAGGTTTGCATCGGACTGGCGGGCTGAGAACAACAACCCGTGGGTGACACCTAGTCAACTCTCTGGCCAAACGAAAGATCAAGAAAAACATATAGGATTTTGGGGTATTTTGGGTGTGAACACACCTCCGAATTATGGGATTTTGAACTAAATTTGGTATTATCACCAGTGAAGTTTAATGATGTTGTCCGACAATTTGATCAATGAATCAAGAAAACAAAGCATTGTAACTGTAACAGTGCGGTTTACACTTCCCTCCCGTAAAGCCAAGATTCACAGGACCTATTTTGGTTTCAACCACCCAATGGGAAACATATGCTCCTCAAATTGGATCATCCTCCGCAAGTACCGTCGAAACAAACAAACAAAAAATATAGTCAGTGGAAATTTGTGGAAATATGAACTTTGTATTGTAATCGCGTCATGACTTTTATGATTACAATAAGTTGTGTATTACATTCATGGGATGTAAACGCCTCAACATGGTTGGATCCACCCCCCACCCAGGATCAAGGTCATATTAAGGGATTCCCGATACGAGGGGATGGGGGTAGATCCAGCAGGGATCATTATATTACCAACCCAAACGATGCACTATTATAAGGGAAATCCCTCACAATAAACCCATACATTTCCATTCTTTGATCCCCCAAAAGCGCGTTGGGGCAATTTTTCATGATTTGTGTAGATCCAAACTTCATGGGTTTTTGTTTTGGTGGAAACACGTGGCGGGATGTTTTGGGGATTGCGGGGGATGTGTGGAAAAAAACCCACCTCTTCAGCATGTGGGAAAGTTCATCAGTAGCATCGAACTGCAAGAGAACTGGTGCCTCACTGGCGTCTCGTGGCGGTGGTTTTTGGGGATGCTCCCTCGTGTTTGGGGTGAAACACAACAAGCCGAAACAAAGAGAAACACACAAACAAACGTACTCACAGTGTTTGGGGTTTTGTTTCTCATGAAACACATTTACTGTGTCCGAACGGCTTATATATGGCTTATATAGACATCACCCAATGTTTTTTGTTTGTAGCATTAACTCCCAAAGCAACCAATGATTAAACATGACTAAACCATTGTTTTCTGTCTCTTTTTTAATGCTGGAAGTCCAATTCACCCAATCGATTTTGTTTTAAATGGTTGTGCTTTGGTCCTTGGTTATAATCAAAAGATTGCTTGTGATTTGCAAAAAAAATCGCGTATTATTTCAATTTCTGTCGGGTAGAGTTGAAAGTACATCATGAAACTCGTTCTAAAAAAAAGAAAAATCCAGTCCAAAAAACAAGTCCTTCCAAAGGATTGCCTCCTTGAATCAGCCTGGATGTAAAAAACCAATTTGAGGTTCAAGATCTAGCAGGTAGATGCAGGTAGTATCAGTATGGGTAGAATGGTAGAATGAAGAAAACTGGGTGGAATTCCACTAAACATCAAGAAAAGAACATGAATGAGGGAATTCATGCCATGTGAGCCAGCTATTGGAGCATTCCCTTGTCACCCAGAAATCTGCAGGCACATGATTTCGCACCTCAGTTTCCACACCCGAAGTGGCAGTAACCTTGCAATGTGCCGATGGAAAAAAACATTTAAGACAAACATAACAACAAGGCCAGCCTTTGAACAATTATGACCAGCAAATCTGACACGCACACTATTTTCACTTGCGTGTCTTGAGCCAAAAGTAAACATGTCATATGCATGTTAGGTGAGACATATGTAGGGGTGTAAATATCAACG
>DF240492.1:0-116182 GCA_000507305.1 Breviolum minutum Mf 1.05b.01 | reverse complement strand
TTTTCGGGGGGTGTATTGTTTTCTTTTTCTTTCAGAGGTTCTGAGTTTGAGTTATACTTAGACTTAGATGGAGAGATTTTTCCAACTGTAAATTAGCGATTGCTATTTTGTGTCTAAATGAAAAGCTTGCAATAGAATGATTCTGGTTGAATGATGTTGAGGTAGATTCTCCCGCACTTTTGTTTCCCTTCTTTTTTTGGGTAGTTGTGGGGTGCTTTTTCCAGCCATGAAGAATGCACCGACTCTGCAGATGTGAATGATGATTTCATATGGGCTCCTCACTGTCTCCAATGTCTCGGTTCACGCTGATTTCAGGAAGTGGAAAACGGAAAGTTGACGCCCTTCCCCTTCACACCAGAGGCAGCGGATAGAAACCAGCAATGAGTCGGTTGGAGGGTGAGGGGTTTGTGATGAAGAAAGGGTTTATCCCATTTTTTTAAAGGGTTTTGTACATGTCAGGTGGTGCAGGATTCCTTCCATCAACAGTTACCACCTACCTTCCTTTTCAACTTGTTGTTTTTTGCACTTTTAAAGCATGAAAACTTATAGGATTCTTAGGTTTCTTTTGCAGGTTGCTGATGGAGATATATAATTACACGTGTTGCTCTTTCCTGAATGTTCTGCTGATGTTGCGCCAACCCCAAATTTGAAGTATCGGTTGAATGGGAAGGTGAAAGAAACAGAAGGATGAAAAATGACCACTGCTCAGCGATCAACAGAATGTGTCACTCTCTTGAGCACCTTTTCCAGGCGGGTTCCATCTTTTCGATTGACACTTCAACGGGACGAATTTATCATAAACCAGGCATGTCTTATTTGAATATTTTAAGTGTTATGTAAATGATCCTCAACATTCTTCCAATCTGTTAGATGAGAGTGTGCGTGCACAGGTTGCGCTCCCTAAAATTAACAGTTCGCGCCTGAAAATAGGCCATCGCAAAAGGAAAGTAGCATTCCAACCATCCATTGTCAGGTGCAATTCAATAGTTTCAAGATATCCAAGCTTATCCCCCAAGATTCCCGTAGATTCATAATCTGGCTGGCCCGAAAAGTAGGGAATGAGGGAAGTTTCATCCCCATCATAACCATGTATGGTTTCATTCCCTCATTCCCTACTAAGGGCCACCCAGTAATCCCTTAGATTCAAAATCCCCCAAGATTCCCTTAGATTCATAAGTAAAACTACCGAAACTTCAGGGTTTTTGTTGGATCACAGGTACGACTCTATCGAGTCAGATTGGACTTGGAGATGGATGCAGTGAATGTCCTGTGCGCCAAGAAAAATTATGGCGACCGGAAACCTATCCCTACTGGGATGTCCATGGTACTTAGTAAATAGATTGTAACCCCTATATAAGTAGGTTAAGTAGGTTGTAAGTTCCCTAAGTAGGTTACAACCCAACTTACTGAGTAGTTACTAACTTCCATGGACACCCTAGTAACTCACCTATACGCACCTGCGCCCAAATGGTCACCTATGTATCCAACCTTTATCCAGCTCTGGAGTGCGATGATTCAAATGGTATTTCGTTTTTTTTTTTTTTTTCGGAATGGGGACCGTGATGTTAGAAGGGTTTATTATCAAGGCCTTATTAAGGGAAATCCAAGGTTCATACGCCCGAAAAATAAGGCCTTTTTGTTGGGTTTTTTCATAAGGCTTTTTTTTAAGGGAAAGCAGGTTGACTAGCCATGAATCAGCGGGCTACGTTGTTTTTTCCCCATGTCCGGCCTGGTGAAGGATGCAGGATGCAGCTGCTGCACAGTTTGTGCGAGTTGGTAAGAGTTTTCCTACCAACTGGGGATGAATCTATTTCTTCATCTCATCAGCTTGTTTTAAAAAGGAGTCTACATTGCCCTACATAGACATAGCCCTATAAGGTTTCAACATGCCGTCTTTTGCTGCAAATCGTGGGATTTTTCAGCATCTGAATCGGACGTATTTTCCAATGGCCGATGAGGCCCAGCTGGATGAGAAAGCTAGGTCGCTAGTTCTTTTTTCGTAGATTATATAGGCCCCCTGCTACCTCGTTGATTTAAGGCTAAGGCTTAATAGTCCATGCTACAAATCCCTATCAACTTATTATACATACTACCATCCCTGAAACTAATATAGCCCTTGAAAATCAATGGTTGGAAGATAAATTTCCTTTTTTTGGATGACCTACTTTTAGTTGCTTTTGCTGTTAGTTTCAGGGGGGTACCTTAAGGTCAAAATAGATGCCACAGATACCAAAAGGTAGGTTAATAAAGGGTGCTCATAAACCAATATATAGATATATAGGGACTGTGCCATCTACTTTTCAATTCCTGTAGTAATCTACGCTTTCAACTTTCAACCATCACCACGATCTGTCTGCAGCTCCAGGTATCGCCTGCGTGATAATGAGCAACGCCTGCGACTGGCCGCAAAGCCTGAGGTAGATTTATGGGAACGGTCGGAAGGAAGGGGGGAGCTGGGAGGATCCACCCTAAATGGCCGAAAATAAATAACAAGGGGGTGGAACTTCAAAGAGTTTTTTATTTTTACCCCGATCCCTGGGGTTTCATGATCCAATTTGACGGTGCGCATATTTTTCAAGTGGGTGGTGAACCAACCACCAACTAGATAAATGTGTAACTGGGGTGAGTTATAACTTCGGTCTACCCCAGACAGTATGTAACAGTCACTTTTTTTTCCACGGATTCCACCTTTTTTTGCAGCATGTCCACTGAAATTTGCAGTATTGTCAACTTGTGTGTACATACCCAGTAACAGTCACAAATGAAGGTTTAGAATGGTTTATAATATAGGGATTCCCTACTAAAAATGGAATAATCCTGGTGGTGACGATGGCACCCTGGGTGGTTTTCCCCGAAAATCTGACACCTTGAAGCTATTTCCAAAAATCGCCCCCAAAGCTCAGACCTGATGGTTCAGAAATCCGGCGAGAAAACTACCTGGTACCATTATTTACAGGCTTTTGTACGTGCCAGGTGGTGCAGGATTTCTGAACCATCAACAGTATTATAGGGGTTATTAGGTTATTACTCCACTTATAACTGGTAGGGGCTTGGAGGATCCTCCTAAGTATCATAAGTACCTGGAACGCCAAGTGTCCTAGGCAACTGGAAACCCCTAAAAGCAGACCAGGCTGTCTTAAAAATAGGGCACTTGGCTTGGCTTTCCAGGTAGTTAGGATGGCCTCCCATTTTCTTAGCCATAAATTTAGGCCATGTGGAAGGGGTCCCACAACCCTGGGGACGAAAACGATCATCTTGGTTATGAACCACGTATCCAAGTCCTGGGATGATCCTCCAAGAGGGGCACAGGTCTTTTTTTACGGGGGTTACGGTGGACTAAATTTTCTCAAGACTCGTTGGGACATAGTTGCAATCTAATAGGTACTTTGTAACAATATTGAAGATACACCCTAGAAAATCAACATGGACCCCAAAACATCGAGGTTTGGAAGATGGTTTTCCTTTCAAGTTGGTGACTTTTAGCTTCCATGTCTTAATTTTGAGGGGTGTACATGAAAAAAAAAACGTCAATCTGGCTCAGGATTTCGATTTTCTCAACAGGCACCGAAATCCAAATCAGAAAAATTGTCTCCTCAAACTTGTTTGGGAAGGTAGCAAATTAGTTTGGTGTAGGGCATCTTCGTAGGCAAAAAAAAGGCACAAATCCAAGGTTTGCCGAGATTGTTGTCCCCAGATATCCTGTGGGTACCCTAATGCCGTTGGCAAAAACTATGTCAGGTGGTATTTTCAGATCAATTTTGGTTTCATACTGTTGATGGACGAAATCCTGCACCAGTGGATAAGTAGCTTTTCCCACTATTTACAAGGTTTTATACATCCCAGGTGGTGCAGGATTTCTTCCATCAACAGTACCGAGCGAATCCGGTAAGATATCTACCATTTGACCAGCATATTTTTTTCGGATTTAAAAAATCACCTTAAGAGAATTCTGCCAAGAGAAAACACTGATATTCCTTGGGGATGTCGGGATGTGCAGATTCTGGAGAGGTCTTTAATCCATTGGATCCCCGGGGGCCCCAAAAAACATCAAAAAACTTCTTCGATGCTGACATTTTGTCGTGAAACATCTGATTTGTTCGAATCATTTTTGGGCCAGACGAATGATTTCCAAATCAAGTAAGTTGCTTTTTTTTCAAACTCCCCTTAGATTTCCGATTTCAAGCAATTTTGTTAAGTTCTTTTTTTTTGTCAGATCTCCTTTTTCGCGGCCCCAAAAATCTATGATAGACATACCCTCCAGGGAATCTGCATCCATCTCCCACCTTAGGAAAATGAATATGGTCGACTCAAAAGTGCATGGGAGGGGATATGTTAGTTCCCTGGAGGGTATACTACTTGGATGTCCCAGGAAGTTAGTAAATGGTTAGTAAATGGATTGAAGCCCTAATATACCCCGTTTACAAGTAGGTTATAGCCTATTTACTAACCATTGATCCTAACTTCCAACAGGACATCCAAGTACATGGAAGATTTTTTTCATGACGCCGTTCCCGATGGGTATCATGACCATTGGGCCACTTTTTGCGAAATTTTTATTTAAAAAGTCCGCTCCCAGGAGATGTTAGGAGCATCGCATCGACAATTAGGAGCGTCTCTTGGTGAAACCAAACAGATTTTATGGCTCATGAACCCCCCTACTGGGTATCCTCTCAGAAACCAAGGGTTTAAAGAAGGCCTTATTTAAGGGAAAGCAATGGTTTATAAGCCGTTAGGAGGGGGTGTTGGTTGAGTAGGCAATGAAAATTGGATAGATCATTTGGAGGATGCTCCGAGGTGGGTCATGCTGCTTTTTTGTGTTTTTGGCGAAGGATGGAAGAGATCTAATATTTGACATCTGGTCCATTTATGGTACATTCATGCGGATCTTCAATCAATATAAAGACACCCTCCAAGCCAATGAATGATCATCTCCCACCTGCAGATTGTTGGCAAGCATGAACTCAAAAGTGCCAAATGGTTGGGGAAAATATGGTGAGTTCCGAAAATAGTGGGTTTTCCACCCAAATCATCCATTTTAATAGGGTTTTCCATTTTTAACCATCCATTTTGGGGTACCCTTATTTTTGGAAACACCCATATCCACTTTTTTTTATCAGAGAAGCTTGGCGTCAGACAGTGTGTCATGCTTCCATTACATATATGGATTAGGATTTGCTTAAGGTGATTGAAGTAATTGCTTAATTTCCCTCATGATAATGATAACGATGTAGAGATGATTGAGAAGATTCGGCGTTTGCCAAGGGCGCCTCAAGCACAGCAGCACATCCAAGATTGCTGTCTTTCCATGCCCTAGCCAGATGTTTCATGTTGGGTTCATCAACATTGACTGCATTTCGTCATCGTTTCTGCATTACTTTTGACCGCCTTCAACGTGAATGCCAAGGGTGCTGGAACGAGAGGAAGCATTACAAGTCGTCTCTGGAGAGGTGGCGGCTAGATCCAACTCAGCAACTGGGGTCGTCAGTTCACTTATCAGGTACCATACAGTTGATGGAAGAAATCCAGCGATCACCAGTTGAGGTTGGTAGTTTATCCCGTTAGTTTACTGGGCTATATATATATTTCAGGTGGTGATCGCCGGATTTCTGAACCATCAAAAGGATGACTCCTCATATTTTCCTGGAAGTGGAAAATGACACCAAGAAGGAAAACTCGACATTCACAGCATTAACAAGTTGCGGTCAGGTTTTGATGGTTTGAAGTGGAGCTTTAAATTATATTGCGAGGCTCATATCACCAACCCCTCTTCCCGAAAAGACAGAACACATTGCCAATATGAAGGGTCACTAGGTGTGAGAATATGCCTTGCTGGTTGAAGGGCCTTTCGAAAGATGCAGATCCACTTCACATCAACTTTTAACTCAAACATTGCAGAATCAGATGCTCAATGTATGGCCTATTTACCTACATTTGGCCTAAATTTACGGTAAATGTAGGTAAATATACCACACATTGAGCATCTGGGGAATGTGTCCTAAATATTCCGGACGCTTGCCCAACTTTTATTTCATCTCACTGAACATTTTAACATAAACGCCGTTTTAAACGCTTTGTAAAAGGTTTGCGGTAAAAGTCATATAGTACCTAGGTGGTGAAACTTCAAATATTTTTGGAATGTTCACCCCTATACCTGGGGTTTCATGATCCAATTTGGTGGTTCAACCATAATTAGGAACCCTTTTGTCTTTTTTTGGTATTCAAGTGTGGAGGACATCATGCCTGCAAATCATTTTTCGTCTGAAGGTGCAATACATCGACAGTTCCACCAGTTTTTTGCTTGGAAGCTCAGTGTTTCCTTTGAAGCTTTTTAGTTAGGATCCATTCCATGGAAAACAATGAAGAAATCCATCATTTTAATCGAAACTCCAATGCAGGTTTCTTACAAATGGATTTATGTTTGATATTTTGATCATGTTTTTGCGTGTGTGTGAAGATGAGTTATAAGTGCAGCCGCCACAAGATGTGCATTACGATGCTGAACAAAGACACCACATGAGCTATCTATCTATCTATCTATCTATCGATCTATCTATCTATCAATCTATCAATCTATCAATCTATCAATCTATCAATCTATCTATCTATCTATCTATCTATCTATCTATCTATCTATCTATCTATGAAGCCAGGTAGTTTAGGAAGTAGAATGGTAGGATAACTATATACATACAAGACTTAAGCCAAAATACCTTGCTGGGTGGTGGTTTCACACCTATTTGGGGAAGATTCCCATTTTGACTAACAGCTTGATTCTGAGGAACACAACTTCAGAATTTGCTGGGCCAACATCTCTAGGGAAACAACATCCCATCATTTCCACCCATCATTCTCCGTGACTTCTTCGATCTTGAGATGTGAACATCTCACGCCTGGCTTCCAAACTTTGTGGCGCCCAGAAAGGCAATGTTTGTTATTTTTTTAAAAGAAAAGTCTTCGGAATTCTTTATCATTCTTGCTTTTAACAGATATTGTGGTCGGATAATTTCATATTACAATGGGTTTTTGCTCGCCATTTTTTAAATAGAAAACGAATCATGGAAAGCTTCCAGCAAGCACATCTCTGACTTGTCGGACCCATCCGAATCATCCTTGAAAAATATGGAAAACCATGAGATTTCAGGATCTGAAAGTGTGTTTGGGATGATTTCAGGGTTTCAGGGTGGCAACACTCCTTTCTAAGCATACATGTTGCCACCAAAATTTATTTCTTTTTCCCTCATCTTCCAGTTCCCCCAAAAAATTTGGAACCAGGGGTCGATTGTTACCTGATATATTGGTAACTGGGGGGTTGGTTGCAAATATATAGGGAACGAACGGAAGATCAGGGCTTCCCCTTAACTCGGTTTTCGCCAACGAAAAACGATAGGAGAATCGTTGCATTTCCAGCTAGGGGGTGAGTTAAACAGCGCCGGAGTTTTCCAACATGGTCACCTTTGACTACTGGAGGGAATATGTTTCTTCTCAGCTTTCTTCTCAGCTTGCAGGGAGATTCATGCAAACTTTGTGGGGGCCTAACAAGCTGGAAATAAACATCTTGGAACTTCTTCCCTGAGAATGATTTTTTTTGTGTGAAAATTTATATATTATATAATATTTTAGCTTACCAAATTTTTCCCACTTAGAAATCTCCTTTCAGGTATTGTCAACGGAGTGAAATATGGGAAATATTTGAGGGACACTACCCCCCTCATAATTCCGGGGACATGAAGTATTTGACTACTTAGAGGTTCAGGATACTTAGAAAGTGGATAGTAACCATGGTTATAACCTCTATAAGTGGGTTGTATGTCCCCTAACTAGGGTTATAAATCTACAAAAAAACCATGAACTGCAGTTACTAAGTATCCTGAACCTCTAAGTAGCAAGTACGACACCAGGTTGTCAGTGACCATTTGAGCCCTTGACATCCACCGAGGTTGGACATAGGTTACTCTCGACAATTGACCTTAACCATTCAATGTGCGGATCCGACTCAGGTTGTTTTGGGACCCGGGGGGGGAGAGAAAATGTGTCCCTCATCTTCCGTTCGTTCCCCCAAAATATTTGGTTCACCAGGCGTGACCGATTGTCACATAATTTGTTGGCAACTGGAGGGGTTGGTTCCAACTATTTAGTGAACGAACGGAAGATCAGGGTGTTGGTGGTCAACCAAAAAAAGTCCGGGCAGTCTTCCTTTTTTTTGATGAAGAAATTCCGAGGGTTCTGAAAGAAATTCCGAGGGTTCCGTAGATTTGTTGCAGAAGAAGAACGTTGGGTGAAGGATATGGAATAACATCCCAAGTGGTTGTGACTTGCATCACAACGCTGGGAACATGTTCAATCGGAAACAGCGGAGATGGGAGAGTTGGCGTATTGACCATCAGATCATTGTGATATGAAAGTTGAAGCTGTGCAACAGCATGGTACTGTATATTTACCGACATGCATTATCATGATATACCTTGGAAACTATCCCAAGATTGATTCATATTCTACACTGAGTTTTGTGGGTGTGTTGCTTCCTAACTGGCTTCACGTCCTTGGAAAAATACGCATCCCACCAGCCTGGGCAGCATTCTAAGTCAGTGAGATAAAAATCGCCTTTGTTAGATACCAAAAATCTTCGAAAGGCTTTTGTGAAAAAAATGCGATGTTTTTTTGGTATCCATTCCATGTTAAGTTTTGGATAGTGTAGATGGTTTTGGGCTATGGCAAGCTATATCCTTAAGGAAGCAAATCAGGAAGCAATGATATACTGTATATCTGGCATATAAATCACGATATTATATACACGTAAATATATATATATATATGTTTGTGTTTTTTGTGGGTGCCGCTGATGTTGCATTCACCTTGGAAAGAGAGCAACCTTTGTTTTTTTCAAAAACACTGGAACCAGTTTCCCGCAAAATCATAGGATAGTATACCTTAAAGCCCAACAAAAACGGTAGCCGTTAGCCCATCCCAAAAAGTATCTTCAACCCCGAAGCATCCAAACCATCCAATGGTGAGAAGGTTTTTTTTTTTTTTTCCGTAGGCAAGGTGGGACCCCAGTTGATGCCATTTATAGCGTTGAGACCAACCTGGAAATGGTTTTCAACTGGGATGTTCAAAACATACCAAAAGTTTGATACTACACTTATAAATGGGGTATTCCTTGGGGTTATAACTCATTTACTAACCATTGATCCTAACTTCCAACGGGACATCCATTTATGAGGGTTAAAAAAACTCCATTTGTAATTTTTGGGGTTTCGCCCACCTTTCGGGGGACCTAAGATTGGTCGGTTCTGTTCCAATGGAGGCCAGTATTGGAACGTACACGTTGAACGTGGAACGAGGGATTCTTGGAGTGGTCGAAAAAACTGTTGGGTCACCGTTGTTTCGTTTCAACGGTGGCCGATTTGAGGATGTTTTTAAAGTGGTGTGGATAGGACGAGGGAGCGACAAAGGGATATATTTAAATCATATCATATATATATAATGTATATACATTAAAGAGATTTATATGATATACATAGATACAACAACATATATACGTATATTTATATGTATATATACATATATATACACATACATGGACAAACTCTAACGACTCCTTGTTTGACCTCTCTACACATGGTACTTTAGGATGGGAGATCATTTGTAAATTGCCTTTAGTCGTCAGTTGTTTAATTGAGCTCATGAATTCTGATAGTTTATCTAGATTGCAATATAGTATGCCATTGAGCACACAAAGCTTGTTTTGTTGGGATTTTTCCACCCATATTTTGTTTGGTGGCACAAGAGCTAATACTTTTCATGGTAACGTACCTATCCCAAAAGGAAAGGAGCTTGTCTTCCAACTATCATAGCTTTCAGGGGCGAACTGTTAAACTTCGGAGGTATATTTGCTGGGTCAATTTGAACTTGCACCTGGATATTTTTAGATCTTGGGACATTCTAGCCACCTCGACCAAAAGCCCCCAAAGCGGGTGCTTTCGTTGGGTCATTCTTGCTAAGGCTGTTCTGCTTTGCAGCTAGGTAGACTTTAACCACAGTAAGCATGCAATACAAGTTTTCAGATATGATGAATTATATATACCTGATTGTATTTACCTATATAAACGCATGATGTATAGGTATGTTCTACACTCAAAAATTTTTTTGACATGATTTCGCAACTAGTTGGCTCCTTTAGATTTCATTCCCTTTTCGAAAAAAGAAAAAAACGGCACTGAGGAATTGTCCTGAAGAACGTCCTTACTTTGATCCTTTGAAAAGGACGGGGGACCCGCGACCCGCCGGGTCATCGGTGACGTGCAGGGTTAGAGGCTTCCCTAGGTGACCAACCTCTGGTCGAGGGATGACGCAAGCTCAGTGGGGAAAGAAAGAATAGCTGGGTGGTGGTTTCAACTATTTTTAATTTTCAACCCGAAAATTGGGGAAATCATCCAATTTGACTAGTATTTTTCAAATGGGTTGAAACCTCCAACTAGATACCTTTTTGTTGCGCAGCCTGCACAAGTGCTTTCAAACGTAGCTGGTGTGCCGTATCCTGCGACTGAACAACTCTGGTAAACCATCCTTTAGTTTGTGCAAGTGTTGATGCGCTTGCTGCTCGTAAAGAGTACCTCCACGTTTCTTTGGATGGCGAAGAGCCTGTGGCCTTGCGCTGCTCACAGGTGACCAAGCCCGGCGCTGCTCCAAGGTGTGCACATTCGTTACCATCTAACTGTTCTGACAGCCTATCGCGGCTCTTGTGCCACGCAGACCATCGTCGTTCAGTGACCGATGAGGTGTTACCTTCTGGATCAAGGATAATATCTTGTGTTACGCCAAGACCTCCGAATGGACAGGACGGCAAGGCGGCTTTTTTCTCGATGATTTGTTTTGTGACGCCGTGACTACGAATCTGTGAGAGACATGATTGGTCTATTGAAGAATCTCCTGGCTCTACAAGCCTTGCGGTCGAATCATCTCACTTTCATAAAACCAAAAACACAAAAACAAACAGGTGTGTGTTCAAGTTTGATAGGATTTGTAAGTCTTGCAACTTTTTGGCGAAAATGGTGTGGAGTATTGAGATGATGATGTTGGTGTCAACAAAAATCTGCCGAAAATTGATGCTCCGAAGGTTCCAAGAAGGATTTGGCCCAGGAAAAACAACTGTTTTTTTTTGACGACGTAATTTTCTGTGTGCAGATTTTCGCACACTTAAGGTGGTTCAAACTCCAAATGACCTGGGCAAATTATAGCGAACTCAGCCCAGGTCACTCCCAATGGTAGGTTGGTTGGTAAGGGAATCGCCCCAAAATGACCTTAAATTCAAGTTTAGGAATAGCAACTTTCTGGCAATTTGCCCAGAATGATCCGGAAAAAACTCAGAAAACGACATATAAGATATCTGCCGCCAATGCTTTGGAAGGGTGCTAATGAAGCTGAAGGTACATCCCTTCAATACTTTCCGGGGCCCTAAGCAGCCTACCTCCCTTCCAGGGCTCTAAGCTAAGCACATCTTAGTTCTGGAAGTTTTTTTTTCCGGTTCATGGCTTCCCTTGCATCCTGCCAGGAGCTGTGTGAATTTTTGTCCCGAAGGCTGGGGAGGGAATTGACCCTCAAAGAATCGTGGTTGGAAGACAATCTTACTTTCGAAATTGACCCGTTTTAGGGGACATGTGAGTTTTCTGGGGTGTAATAAACAGAAAAAACACGAAGTTGGAAGTTGGAAGTGACCCCAGAAACTTTTGTAGTAATCTACAATTTGAATGCTGGATGGCATGAGGCATGTTTTGGGCTAAGACTTCAATATTGGAAGAGCTCAATATCAAGACCTGGCTTCTTTGGAGCTTGAATGATTTGCCTTTTTGTTGTAGTTATACGTATGTGAATTTGCTGTGTGGCTATGTTTATGAAAAAAGCCTCTGAACATATGATCGCAAACTACTTTATGGCATTCCTATATTTCATGTATCATTTCTAAATGCAAGTTGTTATTAAAACAAAAGCAAAAACAAAAGACCCAAAACCAACCCCCACCCAAAAAAATGACTATCCCTAAGAATCCAGATCCCTCCCTAGAGTAGGATTGATGGTCTCAATCCCATCCCCACAATAAGATTATAAGGGAAATCCCTTTCTTAGGGCATATCTGGATCCTTAGGGTATGTGAGTTCTCACTTTTGATTCAAACAATATCATCCCAGCTGGCTTATTGGCGTCTCCCATTTCGGACTTGGAGGTTTCTATCGTAACGACCTGGATAGACGTTGCTCGCGTTGCAACACCAATTGCAAGGCCCGGCCAAGGATAACTTTTTTTCGGGAAGTTCAAGGCATTTCCCCTGTGTCCAGGAAATGCCATTATTTTTTTGGGATAGTTTTTTTGGATAGTTTTTGGGGAGCCTCAGATGGATCCAGGACGATCATCTTGTAGATTTCGACAGGATTCTAAACGATTTGTGTAATTTCTGTGGGTATGATATCTTGCCATTTCAAATCCCATTATATATGGTTTCACCAGCTCTAAACCCCGCTTTTCCAAGCTCAGAGGGGTCATTTGAGCATGTCGCTTCAAGATATGCTTGTCTTGTTTGGCCTTGGAGGGATGAAACCCATGTACTACTAGCACTGGTCAGGGGCTATATCGATGTATATAGAACAATTTTGTATGCTTCCTCAGAGATCTTAAGAGGGAATAGACCCAAGCATTTTTCGTTTTGTTAAAAACATCCAACACAATGCATCTGAATTCCGGGAAAAATACACAACAACAACTAAGCAACAAATATAGCACAACGGCACCGTAGGTTAAGATAAGATCTCCAGTTGTTTCGCCAGGTGTGTACTGGCCTGCTACATTGCAAGATGTGCTTACCAGACGATGTGCAATATGCATATGTCCCGGAGCCTGGAACATCGGGAAACATCGGGAAACGGAAACAGCATGGCAGCTGCTGATTGGGTACTGTTGATGGTCCAGAAATCCCAAGGCCAACCACCAGGGATGGTGCTAAAATCCTGTAAATCACGGGATAAACTACCGTTCCCTCAACTGGTTGGAGTTTATCAGAAGGACAAACGGCATTTATGAGGCCTCAAGCCTGCAAAGGACTTTCTTGGATGAGAGTTCATGGCTTAAAGAATCTGATTACTTGGCTGGCTTGAGAAAAAGACTCGGAAGTGCAAAACTCTTCGCACCTGCCAGAAACCTGATAGGCAACTACCACTTTGTGTTATTTGAAAGTTTGATTCCAAAGTGTTTACCTGAAAAAAATGGCTAGTTGAATATCATCAGTTTTTAATAGGAACCATGATTTATAGGGTGTTTGGATTTCTAGGTGGTGGTTTCATTTTTTTGAAAAAAATCACCCCTATTTGGGGAAGATTCCCATTTCAACTCATATTTTTCAGATGGTTGGCAAAAAAACACCAACCATATTTTTATTGGTGCACCATGTGAACCATATCTGAGAGCCATTTTTTCTGTCGCAAATGACAGGTGATCCAACCTGATGGCAAATGCAACTCAACTGCAGTTACGACAAAAACTCCCATTTATTTGCAGGGTGTTTTGGAATGGATGTTCAGAGCTGCGGAATTTGACAAGGTAAGTTTCGTGTTTTGGTTTCTATAGGTTACTTATGTGAAAACTGTGAAAAACTAAGATGGCTGGCTGGGAAAACCCCCATCTTTTTAACAGGAGATATCCATCCTTCATCCATGGTTGTTTTTGGGACATTGTCATGTTAGTTTGGTTTTGGGGATATCCATTGAGGCTCTCTACCTTCCACCCTACTGGTTTCACCCACCGATCTAACGACAAAAAACATGTTTCGACTGGAAAGAACCGCACCTGTAGGCTGGAAGATTCACAGGCCTTTGTACGTTTATATTCCCTGAAACGAACATTAACATAGCACCTGAGTTCATGGATGGTTGGATTACTTTCTCGTTTCCTTTTTGGGGCTTTCGGCCTATTTTTCAGGTGCAAACTTGCTGTTCGTTCATCCGGGAGGGTATTATTTGTAAGGAAAGACTCCGGGAGATTTTCAACTCGAAGGCCCCTTACATACCCCAAAAACGCAGCACCCCAAACCTTAGGCGAAGCACAGGTAAACCACATCTATGCCAGGCACGTGTGAAGGGATTGTTTCTTTGGAGGGGTGTTCTACTCAAGATGCCCGCAATCATTACGCATGTCGGACCCCTTGTATGATATAGTATATTTACCTACATTTTTCCATTGAAATCAACCAAATGCATGTAGATATACCAGTCCCATGGATGGTTTTTTTGTACGTCAGATTCAACTGGTCAAAAAGAACAATCACCACTTTCAAGCACCTCAAAACAACTCACCAAGTGATGAAGAAAATCATGGCAATGCACCACAGAATTTTACACATGGTGAAGGCGCAAAAGGGGGAAGTTGCCCAACATGCCTTGATGTGAATTCTCCATATTAGCCTTGATGTGACTGACAAAAAGGGAATCCTGCAAAATCATCCACCACCAAGCAGGTGGAAGTCTCAAAATTTTAGGTACTCCCGATCAATTCCTCCCCTTTCCTGGAGATTTTTTAAAAGGACTTCCCCCAAGTTTTTCAAAAAAAAGATGCCCCTGTTGTTGTTCCATCTCCTTTCGAATTCTTCGAAACCGCAACAAACGCATTCCGCATACGGAGGTTGTCGCTGAGCCGCTTTAAACAACCTGGCCTTACCTTTCCATTGAATCCTGGTGGGTTTCAATAGGGACCCCTTAATTTCATGGTTTATGAAATCATCCCCACATAACTGTAGTTGTATAATCCCTTATCTAACCCAACCAACCGGGGCTTTGATCTCAACATGAATACCAGTTGGTAAACTAAGATTGCAATGGTTAAAATAACATAAACTGGGGGTATCCCCCACCCACTAACAGTGAAATAATAATCTGTTCATTTTTATGAAGAGCCCCCTATAAACCTTCATTTTCCACTGTTAGTGGGCCGGCCAAAACATAAAATAACCCCTATTCCAATTGGAATAACCCCCTAAACAACCAGGGAGCCTTTTTTTTCTCATCGCTCAGCTGGGCCCCAGATACAAATGGTGGTGCGCTGGCTTTGGAATCTTGTTGCTCTTTTTGGCCGGGACATCCTAGCAGAAAAGTCGACCAGATTCACACCAGCTGGATGGGTGGCTGTAGGTTTGACCACTTTCAAATTGAAGGGGTACGGAGGGTGGAACCTGTGAATGCTCAAAATTCCTTTGCTGGACTGCAGGGAGTAGAAAGTATGGATGATGTTATATATTTTGTGGCATTTGGTTTCCATCATTTCATGGACCGGAACCGAGTACGTCGACAAGGATGAACGTTCAGGGATGACTCTTGTCTTACACTACATCATTCGTCCTTCTGCAGGCATAATTAATGCTGAAATCAGTATGTATCTGTTTGTTCAGGGTACCTAGTATACAAAATGATTATACTTGATATAGGTGTTTCCAAAAATAGTGGTACCCCAAAATGGATGATTTACAATGGAAAACCCTATTCAAATGGATGATTTGGGGGTACCACTATTTTCGGAAACATCCATATGTGCATGGCCAGACCACGATATACCCTAGTGCCGAATTGCAGAAACGGCTTCAAACATGTCTTTTTGGGTAGGGAAAACCCGACGACTGTATGCCCAACACTTTGTTTTATTGCATTTTTTTGGGGTGAAATAGACCCCGGAAAATTCACATGAAACCTGAAAATCACCTGATTGAAAAGGGAAATCATCTGAGTCATCTGAACCTAACCTCCATGACTGTGTTTTTTTTTAAAGGCCCTTAACTTTCAGGGCTTAGGGTTCGAATGAGTCATCCAAGAATCGTGTTTTTTTGGAGGCTTTCCAGGCTGAGATTCGGAAAATCAGTAGGTTGGCTGTATTCAACTTCATTCGACACGGTATGAATGCTCACAGCATCTCCATTAAGGTGTTTTCTTTCTGTTTTTTTTTCTCGAGTACCAATTTATCTACAGTCGGTTTGTTTCAATCTATTCCTGTGTATGTCGGTTCTTTTGGGGGTCAAATTGTACATGGAGTGCCTGGTTGACCCAACCCACGCCTCTGGTTGACGAGGGGTGCTTTGGCTGCGCTGGCATTTGCACCTTCTGTCATTCTTCTGGGCCCAGTCGTTCAGGCGCTCTAAGTTGGTTACGTTAGTTACCCCATTGGGTCAAAAAGTACACGGGCATTTAAGAAGGTCCCCAAAAGGTAGGTGTTGGTACAGGGCTTATATAAACCAATAAGATGGTGACTCTGCCGAATCTACTTACTTCAATTACTGTACTGCTCTGGCGTCTTGGAGTCACTTTGTTTTTTTTTTTTCGGATTACAGATTTTTCGCAATGATTTTTTTTTGGATAGAGATTTTTCGCAGTGTATACCGGTATACCGTCGTTTCAGGCCTGGATGTAATGATTTTATAAATACCTTCTAGTTGGGTCTGGGGGGTTCCCGGGTTGGAATTTGAAACTTCATTTACTGACTGCCTACAAAACTAAGCACAGCTATCCTTTATCAACAGTCTCATTTCCAGCGTGAAAGAAACAATTTAGACCGTCTTTTGTGTTTTGTTGATTGTTTTCCATGGGGGAAACGCTTGTCTCTTCGCGCTTGCAGGCGTCCAGAAGCCGGATAGGCGTCGGGTGGAAGCGACATCAAACTTGCAACTTCATAAGTATCCAATTTCCCCCCCGGGGTATGTTATTTTTTGGGGGCTATGTTTTTTTTTGGGGGGGGTGTACCTTCAGCTAATGGCTAATTGTTGGTTTGGGGCCCGGTGGTTTTGGGATTCCAAGGTTCCCCTTAAGGTTCCCAATCCCTTTCATAGGTGGATCCCGATTCGAGGGCCCCAAACCACCAACCGCCCCAAACCAACAAGCTTGCCATGACCGCCGAGCCTTGACAAAACAAAACTTGATTTATATAATTCTCCACCAGGATTGAGATTGACTGAAGTTGGATGCCAATCTTTTGCTTTGGGACTCCAGCTTTGAACTTTACGTTCGTAGTGAGCCAATGGCTAAACTCTTACTAGATGGTGGTTTCATTTTTTATTACATAGGAAAATGAGCCACTTTGACTAAGATCATAATTTTCAAAAGGGTGGTGGTTAAACCAACCACCAATTCCTGAAACTTTTGGAGGATTTTTTTACCACCCCACGACTGGCAGTTGGGAAAGCTTGAAACCTTTTGAACATGATTTTGATTGCTCGGCTCAGTGAAACCAACATAACCAACGCCGCTTGCCGCCGGGAACGGTATAGGCGACGCTACTTTGAAGACGATTTGGAGGAAGATAAGCAACTTTTGCAATTTCCACCTGGAAGGCCTTTGGAATCCCGAGCTTGCAACCCTCTGGCCCTAAGAGTTGGGGGGTAACTGGTGACTGGTGAGGTATCTTGTTTTTCAACAGCACATACGTCAATCTGATTGCTACTATTGCGAAATATGATGTCATTTGATGTTATTATCATGATTATTGCTACGATATATCCTACGATACACGGTAGGATACAATGACATGATTTAGTACCTTTCCTAGATATGTGCGGGATATGATTTGATTCATGATATGATACACAGGAAACCAACAGATTTAGAAGGTGAATGGTTTGATACATAGCCTACTGGATGTCCCAGGAAGTTAGGGTCAATGGTTAGTCAATGGGTTATAACTGTTATAATCTACTTGTAAATGGGGTACCGTATATGGGATTATATAACCCACTTACAAACAACCTGTTACTAACTTCCAAACAGGACATCCAAGTAACATCCTTGGCTCAGGAAAGGCTTTTGGTTTCAGGACTTTCTTCGTGGGGAAACATGACTTTGGGGTTCCAGTCTTCCTACAAACTTGTCCCTTCGCGGTGCATCACTGAACTTGACGCTTGCCGCTTGTAATCTGTGGGATGAGTCACTAAAGGAACTGAACTTATTATTTATTTCCATATAATAGGGGATAGACTCATCAACCCAATTTCGTAGGGGTTTAAACATGGCCTCATGAGAAGGATTCCCGTCATTAAAGGTGGGGCCCGAGTAGTTTATCCCCCCAAAAAAAGGAGTTGAACAAAAAGGTGGCAGCTGGGGACCCCCCCCCCCAACCCCCTGTTGGCGTGGGGTGTAAATGGAACCCTTGAAACACCCTACAAAGTTAACATTTCGAAGCCAACAATGGAGGTGGATGGTTCAGATGATTTCCCTGTTGCAAAAATGGTGTTTTTTACAGGTGAACCAGCCGGAACCACTTTCAGGGCTGTAAGACAATTGACCGCTGATCTTCTATCACAAAAAAACGGATTCTTTCATGATACCTACCTTCCAAACGCCACGGTGCGACGGGAGGCGTTTGGGAGGTTACTGAGAGTTGTGCCAGCCAAAGATTGCTGGTTGGGGTTTAGAGAGTTGTGGAACCAAAGATTCGTTCCTTCAAAAAAAAAGGACGGCAGGGGTGAGTGGATGTGGACCACAAATTTTGGAGGGGACTCATGGACTGACTCAGCCAATGGCCAACCTTTAAACCTTTTGGGGATTACATATAGATATTATATGAGAGTCGTGCAGAAACCCATGAAAGGTTTTATATAATCGAGGTCCACAGGCATAGATTTGAAATATCTGCGCGAAAGGTACCTTTCGAGAAATGTACAGGTTGGCGAAAGGTTTGCGGAAGATCCGCGAAAGACCAGATAGGAGATAGTATCTACTCATTTTTTTTTACGATTTCGAGCGAAAGGTTCGCGAAAGGCGCGCGAAAGATGCGCGAAAGACGTATCCACTCGAGCCATGTCCTGCCCAAAATGGGCTGCATTTAGCCATGCCTGATATTGGTCCAAGGGAAAAGAAGCAACATATCACAATGACATTTTGGTTGCTTCCATTCATTCGTGCAAACAACAACCGATTTATTGTATAGTTTGTATTCGAGTTTGTTTGATTCCATATATTTGATTCCTGATACGAATTCTTGATTTTGGAAAATGCAACCCTTATGGGACCGCGAAAGGAGGCGAAAGATTCGCGAAAGATTTGCGAAAGGGGGGTTCCTGGGAACTTTTATTTAGCACAACCCCCATATATATATATACACATAGTAATTAGGAAAAGAAAATGAAAGTTTAAACTTTAATATTTCGTGGACCTTTGGCTGAGTAAGTGGATACTGCAAGATAGTGATGGAAACCGGGAACCCAAAATGAATGAGGCCGGTGATAGCTGTTTTCGTTGGGAGAGGTTTCTATTTCAGCAGCATTTTATCACATCTTTTGGGTACCTCCATAGTCGAATATGCAGTTTTTTTTGTATCCGGGGCTACATGTGTGTGGGAAATCGAAAACGCAACAAGTTGTCATACTTTCAATCCCATACGGTCCATGTATGGCATATTTACCTACATTTGGTTGATTTGTATGGCAAATGTAGGTAAATATACCATACATGGATCCTATGGGAATTAAGGGGGGAGAAATCTAGACCAAGACTTTGGTTGTAAAAACGCCAACGCATTGTGTTTCGGTTTGTTGGATTTTTTCCTCCCACGAAATTCAACAAAATTTGAACAGGACAGGAAAATCATCTGAACCTAACCTCCATGTTTGGGCTTCAAAATCTTCATTTTCCAGGGTATACCCTCCCTGAAACTCACATAGCCATAAAGCCCCTGGAAATGCATGTTTGGAAGACAAGCCTTTCCAGTTGGGTTTCGGCCTTTATTCAGGTTCAATTCATTAGTTTCAGGGAGTATACTATCAAAATTTTCCCAGAATTCCAACTTTACTCCTGGAAACTTCTGGGAAGTTTTGATTTCGGATTTCGGTCAACAACCATTTTTACTGCAGGTTATTTTCGACAAAAAAATCATCCAACTTTCAACTTTTGGGCTCCAGAGCCGTCCAATAGATTGAATTCTCCGACGGAGGGAGGAAATCGACGCAGTGGCAGAGCATGAGGTGGAGGGAATAGATCGGAGTGGCTGTTTTTATAGCATGAGTATAGCAGAACTAGGTTCTAGGTGGTGGTTTCAAATATGTGTTTTCTATTTCCACCCCGAGGGGCCGGGAACATTTTTTTCAAATGGGTGACAAAGAACCACCAATTAGCAGAATATTTGAAGAGATATTGCATGAAATCCTCAGAAACGGTGCAAAACAAAAGTTTAACAAACTGCAGCATGGTATAAAGATCTTTTCGCATGGTTTAAAGATGTTTACGCATGTGTGTGTATTATACATATCTACGAGCAAGCGATTTCACTACCTCCTCTGACCGCTGGATTGATGGTTTGCAAGGGGAAAACTCTCTCAAATGAAGATATGGGTGTTTCCAAAAACAGGGGTACTCCAAAATGGATGGTTTATAATGGAAAACCCTATTAAAATGGATCATTTTGGGGGTACCACTATTTTTGGAAACATCCATATATTCAGGTTGGTGTCATTGCTGGGTTGTAGTGTTAGTAGATGTAGATGTTAGTATACTGCTCATATGCCAGGTGGGCACCCTTCTCCCAGACCAATTCTTTCTAAGTCATCGTTTTCTAGGAGGAGTACATGTTAGATTTTGCTGTGTGTACAGCATTTTGTGAGCATTATCTTTCCAATCACATATTGAATTGTTGAAAGTATCTTCAACTCAACATCCTACTTTTTCTCAACACTTCTATCTTCCTACAAATAGCGTTTAAGTGACGTCTTTTTCCAATTAAAAAATACGTTGCAATCTACACTCCAGTAAACTAACAGCTTGCACCTGAAAATAGGCCCGAAAGCCCAAAAGGAAGGTAGTCGGAATTCAACCATCCGTGTTTCAGGGGCGAAAAATCTTAGTTTTAGGGAGATTTTGGGCCACAGAAACCCATGATAACCCCTACCTCCAAGCGACCCTCCGACCCCTCTGGCCCAGGTCCAGCGGAAGATGTGTGGCCGCAGCGGGTCTGCTGGCCGGAGGGGCATTTGTGGCCCCTGAGGTACCACGACAGGCGTGAATGTGTCTAAAACCAAGGTGACTGTGAAGGAAAAATCCACTAAGAATGAAAGGGCCCCCCTATGTATGAGCATGGTATTTCCCGCTATCGAAAAGAATGTAGAGACATCATCTTTTTTATTTTCACATTTTTTTCCATTGCTAGGTTGGATTGTTGGAGAGTAAATGGAAATTTAGGTCGACCTAGACTTTAGCACTAAAATTTGATTTCTGGATTTGATTTGTTCTTTGTTTGGTTATACCTTTCAGACCTGACATGAAGTTTGATGAAGAAAATGATGATTTCAAATTTAAGAACCAGTTTCAAAGGGTGCATTTGACTCGAGTTTCCTGCTACTTTTCCCCATCCAATTTTAGAATTATCAGCTCTTGAGGGTCTAGATTAGTATCCCCCCAAAAAATCAACTAATTTAAATCCAAAGAGGAACCAACAATTGCAAAAATCAATGAAGATTTGTGATTGCTTGGATTTTTGAATCAATATCAAGCTTGGCTTGGCTTGTGAGTTTGGCGGCTTGATTTGTTGAACTCCCGCAACAAACACCCAGAAAGACTAAAGACCTCCCCAAAACCAGCGAACAGCGAATGAACAGCGGTTTCTCAAAAAAAAACATGGTCATGATGTTCCAGTCGAGTCGATGATTTTTTTCCGAATAACTTTGAAACAAAAAAGGTGCGTTTTTTTTTCATAAGAAAATCTTTGATGTTCCCTTTAGGACCAAAAGAACCTTTTGAGTTTGAGTTGGGGGGTTTTAAGTAGTGTAACCTACTAAAAGTTTTGCCAAAATATTTTGTTACAATCCACCCGTGACCGGCAAGTGCCAGGCAACTGGCCCAACAAGTCCAGGTACCAGGGGTGGTTTTGATGTGGTTGATGGAAGCGAACAAGGCTGCTAATGTAAATATGGGTGTTTCCGTAAATGGTGGTACCCCCAAATCATCTATTTTAATAGGGTTTTCCATTATAAACCATCCATTTTGGGGGTACCACTATTTTTGGAAACACCCAAATATACCATGTTTAACGGTTTTTTGGCACAAAAAAATAGCATGATTGATCCCCAAAACTCGTATGATCTCTGTATTTTATAGATATTCTTGAATGTGTTGGTATAGGATATTTGTCTATACTATATACATACTACACAATAACCTACAAGTAGAATATATGGCCTATGGCAATATGATGTTTGATACACCCCATACCATCCATGTATGGTATATTTACCTACATTTATCATAAAAATCAACCAAATGGTAAATATACCATACATGGATGGTATGGGCAATTACATGTTTCATGATGATTCATGTAAACTGGTTTTTCAGAACTCAAGAGACAACTTCATTCAGGTTAAACGATCAGCACATCTGAGTGTCCACAGAATCCACGGGGGAGTATTTCATCCGTTCGAAGCATCAGCTGACTGCGGTTGTATCATCTAGAGTAACCCGAAAAAATTACACAAAAACGTGTGGTGAGTGACCCACCAGCAATATTGTATACTGTATAACATTACTCCTCACAAATTCATTGATCTTTTTTTTAAACGTCAAAATACATAGCCTGCCATCCCAAACAGTAGTGCCGCATGTAGCGGCCAATCTTTCCACCAATACTTTTAGGAGCCAAGCAAGTACCCAACTTTTGCAATGCTGTTGAATTATCTTACTGTAAATCAACCATTTGGGGATTCTAAACGGTTTTCCACATTAAAAGTGGGTTTTGTACATTTGCTTAAAGCATATGAAGCCTTCTTGAGGTAATTTTCCATGATTTTGCTGAGAATATTGGAAACACCAAAAGATGATTGAACGGCTGATTCTAAGATGGTGGATTTACAAAACGAAGATGCTTTTCAGATCCGAGTACAGGAACTCCTTGGGGATGAACTGCCTTTTGTTTTAGTCTGCATGCTGCGGCTGCTGCTGCTGCTGCTGATGATGATGATGATGATGATGATGATGATGATGATGGTGATGATCATGACATTGACTACTTACATTTTTTTTGGCGCTCCTGCAAATCAGCATCCCGTGTTTTCTTTAAAGGCCTGGATGGTGGTAGGTCCAGTGGCAGCTCTGATGGCGGACCGTCCAAGTGGAAGTCTCAGGGGTGGACCGTTACGTTAGGGTTTTCAGAGAACTTGAGCAGACGAAGATTCGGGACAAGTAATTTGTGGTTTGATATGACATCTCAGTTTTTTTCTTGTTTTTATTGTGTGTTTTAGGTCAAAACTCTATAGGTGTGTTTGATTTGGATTCTTGAAAATGCGGCACGAGTCGCGGCACCCCTTCAGCACCAATTTCCGGATGGCGGACACTGGGGAAGTCAGGAAACAGGATCATTTTTGTGAGTATAGCTCCTTGAAGCCCTCTGAGATACCCTTTACAATCGATACCTGGATACCTTCTAGGCATATGGGGCGCTGAAGTATGTTTTTACGATGACTTGTCAAGGGCCTTCAGGTTTGAGACGGTTTTTTTTCCATCCAAGTGTGACCAAACCCATGCGTATCCATGCCTTTGATATCACACAAAATCTTCGAGAAAGTTATATTTTTCTTATCAACATCTCCACTTTCAGGGTCTGAAGATACCGAATTTCAAAGGGTTTGTGATAGCATTGGTCCAAAAATCCCTCCACAAAAGCTCCGCCCCGCCCACTGAAGTTTTTTGTTCATCAAGTAATTTCTCACTAAAAAACATAAACCTTGAGAATATCAACCAAAAAACATATCGCTTTTTTTTGGTTGTAAAGAACAAGCACATCAACCTGAAAAAAAATAACAAAACCATCGGCAGTTTGAAGATGGGGTTCTATCCTCCAACAACAACGTGAAGCTGAGGTGTGCTCTTGTCTCGGCAGCTTTTGGAATTTGTGCAGCAGCAGGCAGGGCAGTTGGCGCCAAGTCCTGGGCGGTTGGAGGTCCCTTTTTTCAATGGAAGCGTTTTTTAATTGCCAATTGCCAATTGGCCCTTTACAAGACAACGTATACATAGGATCCATGGGACTGGTATATTTACCTGGATTTACTATGATTTACCGTAAGAAATCAACAAATTAACCATCCATGTAGGCAAATATACCGTTCGTCCCATGGATCCAATGATAGTAAGTGGTGCCACGTTGGTATATTTGCTATGTTAGAGTTGTGTTCCTTCTATCATTTGAGTCATTTGATTGCTTGGATCCGAGAAAAACCTCAGTCGTTAGTTAATCATTGTTTGTTTGGCGCGTGTGTTCCACTTCCTAGACATCCAAACAAACCCCGGAGAAGATATTTGAAGACCCCAAAAAACATGTCCAAAACTACTGATTCCGCCCAGCATTTGGTACATACGGCAGATCGCACATAAGATTTTTTGCACTTAAAAAAAGTGATTTCAAAAATGTTGGCCATTTGGCCCCTACCAAACAGCAAATCTCCTAGTGCACCTTTGTTCGGGGAAGTCCCTGGTTCCATGCTTGGGCAGCTTAGCAATCCTTTTTTCAACATTGCGGACGGATAGAAGCAATGAAGCAATGCCCACACCAGGATGACCAATGCAGCACACAAAGGCAAAAGGCGAACCCAGTCGTCCACGAACCAAATTGAGAACACAAAAACGACCCCGTAAGCCGAAATACACACGACGTAGTATACGTAGTGCAGAGAAGTGCCCAAGAAATGCCCCGGAACACATGAAGCACACATTGCTGAGTACATTTGCATCTCTAGTATTCCACCAGTTTAACAAAATACTGCCACGACCAAGTACAGAACAAACCCAAAAATTCAACGTACGCCTCAGTCAACCACGCCATGATTGATACTTTCAGCAGTGCTCGACCAAACTTGCTCGACCAGACTAGTTTGGTCGAGCATGTAGATTCCATTGCTATTTATATAAAGGAAAAACAGTTCGGTGGAGCATTGGTCGTGCAAAAGTAGTGCTCGACTAAACTTGCTCGACCAAACTAGTTTGGTCGAGCAGGTTTGGTCGAGCATGTAGATTCCATTGGTATTTACAGGAAAAACAGATTGGTCGCGCAAAAGTAGTGCTCGACCAAACTTGCTCGACCAAACTAGTTTGGTCGAGCAGGTTTGGTCGAGCATTGGTCGAGCATGTAGATTTCATTGGTATGTACAGGAAAACAGTTCGGCCGAGCATTGGTCGAGCAAAAGTAGCTCGACCAAACTAGTTTGGTCGAGCAGGTTTGGTCGAGCATGTACATTTCATTGGTATTTACAGGAAAAAACAGTTCGGTTGAGCATTGGTCGAGCAAAAGTAGTGCTCGACCAAACTAGTTTGGTCGAGCAGGTTTGGTCGAGCATATACATTTCATTGGTATTTACAGGAAAAAAACAGTTCGGTTGAGCATTGGTCGAGCAAAAGTAGTGCTCGACCAAACTAGTTTGGTCGAGCAGGTTTGGTCGAGCATATACATTTCATTGGTATTTACAGGAAAAAAACAGTTCGGTTGAGCATTGGTCGAGCAAAAGTAGTGCTCGACCAAACTAGTTTGGTCGAGCAGGTTTGGTCGAGCATATACATTTCATTGGTATTTACAGGAAAAAAACAGTTCGGTTGAGCATTGGTCGAGCAAAAGTAGTGCTCGACCAAACTAGTTTGGTCGAGCATGCCCTTCCCTGAGTTTCAAACCTCCTGGTGACCAAACAAAATCGAGAGAGTTCACCCTCAGTGGTAAAAAGGATGAGTCCCCAACCCCACCACCACCACCACTGCCACCACAGCCACTACTGCCACCGACCACCGTACCCAAATCCAGAATCCCAAATTCAAAACTCCAGGCTCCGAAATCCAAACTATCCAAAATCCAAACTCCAAACCCCAAAATCCAAGATCCAGAATCCAAAATCAAAACCTCCAAAATCCAAACCCCAAAATCCCAAGATTCAGAATTCAAAAATCCAGACTTCAAAATCAAAACTGCGAAATCAGAAAGTCCAAACGCCAAAATCAAAAATCCAGACTCCAAAATCGCCAACATCTATATAAGATGTCAAAAGTACAAAAGGTCTACGAGGGTCAAAGAAAAAGGGTCTACAATGGTCAGGCTACCATACTCCGACCCTCAGCACGTCATCCCCCATGAGTGTACCATCTCAGACCCTCGGTAGTAGAGGGGATGATGTTTCTACACTTCAATGCAATACGTCTCTGATTTTTTCTGTTTTTGTTT
Source organism: Breviolum minutum Mf 1.05b.01 (assembly GCA_000507305.1). NCBI lineage: Eukaryota > Dinophyceae > Suessiales > Symbiodiniaceae > Breviolum > Breviolum minutum. The sequence goes on along the minus strand of DF240492.1, from coordinate 89,983 downwards.
TTCTGTGACTTTTCTTGTGTTTCAAACCCAATTCAGAAAACGCCAAATCCTCAACGGAATTAGTATCCAAAACACCAAACCTTAAGAAGTCTGACTGGATGTTTAAGGGACTGATTATGACAGGTGAAATTTCCATTGATTTTGATTTGGTTGCCGTCCAATTGAATTTGCAGGACATACTGTTGATGGAAGAAATCCTGCACCACCTGGGATGTATAATACCGAAGAATACCCTGTAAATAGTGGGATAAACTACCGTTCCCTCAACTGGTGAGTTTACCGGATTTCAGGGACCCATCAATAAGAGAGCTTCCAAGCTGCCCCGATGTGTCCAAATAACCTTTAAAGTAATGATGTTGGAGTAGCAATAAAAAGCAACTGAAAAATGGTTGTACATGATATATAGATATATTCATATACCAGCATCATCCAAAGCACTGCGGTTTGGCACCCCTTAAGGCCATACACGGTTTGTAGTACCTTATTTTTTAAGTTATTTTGATATTACTTTGGATGATGCTGGTAGTACATCAGGGTTGTAAGGATATATTCCATGCTGAGGGCCGGTAAAGGTGGTGTTTTGGCAGGATGCTCAGCTGCAGCCTGGCACAAGGTGGTTCAAGATGCATTGTCAAAGTTTCATCCAAACAAAACTGTAGAAAAACAACAAAACACTTCAATGATATCTGATACGGGATATATTCAGTAAACATGTGGAAATTAAAAAGCAAGCAGGACAAGAAGGCACTTATACGTGCACATGTAAAGTAGTGTGCTGACGCGGTGTTGCAGCAATGCCGCCCAAACATCCAGTTGTGAGGGTGAACAACATGGATGATGTGAAGAACCTTGACTTATTTATAGGCTACTGTGTGCACGCGATGGGTAGATTACTACTGAGATAATAAAGATATTTTTATTTTCCCAAATTTTTGTATAGTAATATGCTGAGGAAATTGGCCAAGGCGATGATCAAGAGATGTGATGCCGAAAAGGTAAAAAAGGATGGTGAGCTTTTACCTGGAGGTGACATTCGATGTCACGGTAATCAATGGATCAGGGCATCATATGAATCCAGCGGCATCCAGCGATGCCCCCGTGAAAATGCAACCCGTCTTTGTATCCAAAAAGTGGCTCACAGAAAACATCTACGTTTCAGACTTAGCTCATTGAAGTTGTGCTAATGCATTTGTTTTGTGTCATGCAGTGTGTTTGTTTGTGTGTGCATGTGCACTGTCCTGCTTACTATTCTTCTTTATCTTTGGTTTGTGATTGAAAATTTGTTTGCAAAGGTTTTGGGAGGACTGATGAAGAACTCAATGGCTGGATTGTAGATCAGGCCCTTTGGTAATGATTTATATTTGATACTGGCTGTGTTGTTACCATGTTATATCCAACAACGCAAAATGTTAATTTGTTTTTTCTATCTAAGGCCTACCGTGCCCATCAAGTACTTCTAAATCATGCTCGTCAAAAGCGAAAAGGAGCTGTTTTCTTATCGCCTTCTTCGAAGGCTCAACAAAAGGAGATGAGGCCACTATGACTGCATACCAGGGTCTGAATATACTGTACTATAGTATACTACAGTATGGTAGTTCATGTTCCGATGCATCCTGTTTGGTCACCAACATGTAAGGAAACAATCATCATCGAGCTCTATGGATATGGATACCATGGACACGATGCCCATGGACCTTGACATTCCAGCTTTTGATCTTGACTCAGTGCTACTTGGCATGATCGTGCAGTCCCATTGAATGAAACCAGTATGCATCACATTTCCACAAATCTGCCATGGGCTTTTTGTTGTCCTTTTTTTTGCTGATGGTGTTACTCAGGGGTGGTGGTGGGCATGGTCTTCCCGCTCCAAAAAAATGATTTGAAGGACATGTCATGTGGGGTTGTGGTAATGATATACTTATCCATGCGCAGTAAAAGTACACCCTGCACTACATCATTCAGAAAAAAAACAGTTATCAAAACAAAAAGGTGTGTCACTTGAGCTACTGTGTTTATGATGGCCCGCTCTACTATACACCTTGACCACCTTCACCTCACCCACTTGTTCATACATCAGGACCAAACATGTGAAGCAACAGAGAATGATGATGGAGCTGACGGGCCAACGAAGAGTGATGACGATGATAATGAAAACAGCGATGAGAACGCCATGGACCAAGACAGTGGTGATGAGAATGACCAAGACAAAGACAAAGAAAGTGAGGAAGAAGAGGAGCCAAAGAAGACTGAGGATGAACCTGACGATGAGAACGTCGAAGATACGGAAAGTGAGGAAGAAGAGGGGCCAAGGAAGGAGACTGAGGAAGAAAGTGGTGAGGAGAATGGCAAAGACAAAGACCAAGACGAAGACAGTCAGGAAGAAGAGGAGCCAAAGAAGGAGGCTGAGGAAGGAAGTGGTGAGGAGAATGGCCAAGACGAAGAAAGAGAGGATGAAGAGCTGCCGAAGGAGAAAGATGATGAACCTGACGATGAGAACGTCGAAGATGAAGAAAGTGAGGAAGAAGAGGAGCCAAAGAAGGAGGCTGAGGAAGGAAGTGGTGAGGAGAATGGCAAAGACAAAGGCAGTGAAGAAGAAGAGGAGCCAATGAAGGAGACTGAGGAAGAAAGTGGTGAGGAGAAAGTTGAAGATAAAGAAAGTGAGGAAGAAGAGGAGCCAAAGAAGGAGACTGAGAATGCACCTGACGATGAGAACGTTGAAGATGAAGAAAGTGAGGAAGAAGAGGAGCCAAAGGAGACTGAGGAAGAAAGTGGTGAGGAGAATGGCAAAAAGAATGGCAAAGAAAGTGATGATGAAGAAGGAGAAGAAGAAGTGCTGAAGGAGACCGAGGAGAGTAGTGGACCTTTGGAAAGTGAGCCAGAAAGTGAGCCTGAGGACACAAGTGAGGAGGAAGAAGGCGACCAGCTGAAGCAGACGGAGGAAGAAAGTGGTGAGGAGAAGGGTGAAGACAAAGAAAGTGAGGCAGTAGAAACAGAAGACGAGCCACCACACTCTGATGCAGACCCTGAAAAAGAAGCTTTGACAAGGGCACAGAACACTGCCGCCCAAGCTGCTGCTGTCAAGTTCGCAGAAGGCTTGTTACATGCCATGCGGCAACCCCCTCATGAAGATCCCCAACTACCGCCGCTGACACCTTCGCCATCTTTGGAAGAGTCTGACAGTGATGAGCAACCACAGGAGGCAGACACTACAAAGGAAGAAGTGAAGGAAGAGGAGGAGGAGAAGCAAGATGAGCCAGAAGATAAGGACAAGAAGGATGATGAGAAGACACTGGATGAGAAGAATAAGAATGATGCAAAGGATGAAGAGAAGGAGAAGACACGTGACGAAGAAAAGAAGGTACACCCTGAGCCTTTAGGATTGATTTGGCAGAAAATAGAAGGTGAGCCGCCAAACAAGAGAGTAAAGCGTGAAGAGGTAAAGAGTGAAGTTGAAAATTGTGAAGGTGCATCTGAGGAGGACAAGGATGATGAGACCTTCGACACACCTGATGGTGAAGACACGAGCAGCAGCAGCAGCAGTACCACAACAACGAGCTCAAGTGGCCTTGACAGTGAGAGTGAAAGTAACAAGGACACCGACTCTGATGGTGAAGAAAAGGAGGCTGGTATGAAGATAGATTGCTCATATCCAATATCAAACCTCAAGCGATGGTCCACTACAAAGACATCTTCGTACATAGACACAACAGGACCATCATCATACAACCAACGTTTGGCAAAGTTACAGCGAGCAAAGCAACAGACTATACCAAGTGTGTTATCGAAACAGGTTTCCAGGTTGTGGAATTCATCAATGTTTTCCTTTTACATTCTTGTCAAATATGGTCAAACTTGTGTGTGTGTTTTTTTTTTCAACGGGACATGTTGTTATCTTTTTGCTCTATGATATATGATATATTGTTGTTTTGGTTCATGTCTCAACCCCAGACATTGGAGGCTGTTGTTGAACTACCTGCTGGAGCTTCAAGCACATTCCCTGCCCCAAAACGCAGACTCCGGAAGAAAACTTCAGGCATCTTGTCCGCAAGACAATTTTTGTAACACCTGCTCTGGAAAAAAATGAGGTGGTTAAATGATAAGATACTTTTGAAAGATTAAAAGATGACTGGTATCTCTTTTGGATTGCCAAGGATTGCCAAATGTGGCTGCAGCTTCGTCTACACCCCAGAATGCCTCTGCAACTGAATCGGAGCCGAAGAAGGGTGCCAAGAAGGAGGCCAGCCTGCTGATGCACAAGAACGCAGCATGAGTGCAATCATTTTTCCTAGAATGTTTCGAACTTTTGATGGGGGGTTGTTAGAATCCATTGTCATTTGGAAGGTGAACAGCAAGAAGGATAATGTCACCTTTGAGGCCTTCCGAATCTACAGTGATTCACGGTATCAGGTTTGCATTTCGCAATGTCAACAACTTGCGTTGCAAAAAGCATGTGGACCAGTTCCTCTTCCGTCAGAACAACTGCAGTTGGCCAACAAGAAAAAAGATAAAGAACCAAGAGCGTACCATGTCCGTTGCATATTTTTTTTGATATTATTGTTTTCTTCTGGCTAAACGTGTACCAAAGACCCACATCATGTCCTTAACAAATGTGTTTTGGTCATGGTCCATACATACTAGGCAGCTAAACTGGTTCATTTCAGCACTTGGTAGATACCACGGGTCTAAGGAAATATTTGGTGGTGGAAAACGTCAGCTTGCAGGATGGGTGGACTGTGCAACTCCGAGAACGAATGAAAGGTCAGGGGCAGGGCCAACTCTATTGCGTCTATGTCAGCCCTCAGCAGAGGCTGCACTACACCCTGAATCTTGTCATTACTTGTAGGACTCCCTACAGCTCAAATGTTGTTTTGTTGTTGATTTGACATCGAAACAACTTGAAACCACCTTAGGAAAGATGCACGTGAACAAGGATTCAAAGACCCTGATGACAAAGTGAAGGCAGCAAGGAAGCGGTTTCTAGACTTTATTTCGAATCTGGAACAGTTGCAAATTCAGTGAGTTACCTTATCTTATATCTGTTTTATTTTCGGGGTTTGTCATGGCTTAGGCTTGTTGACGAGAAAAAGCCGGACACTGCACAGCCTAAAGTGACCAAGTCTGCTGCTCCTAAGAAGCGTCAGCGTGTTAAGTAGATTTGATCCCTTCTTCTAGCTGGCACACCAAGTGTGTTTGACAATGTAGTGGTGTGACATGTTCTATTTTCTTTTTCGGTGTGGGTCAATGTAATAGGAACAAAAAACATGTGTGCCAGCAATGAACATGTCACCGTTGGGATGCCAACTGCTGGTATCATGATCAGCCACAAATGTTGATCTGCTTTTCCTTGGGCTTTTTGGTGCCCATTTGGGGTGATGACACAACTGCCACTGTCACCTGGTAACACAAAAAACAATCCTTAATGAGTCATTGTGTTGTTTTATCCTCCCCTATAATATTGTTTTAGTCTAGTCACATTTGGGGATCAGGGTACAGTTGTTTGGGTTGTGCTTTGAACATCCTGGCTGGACATGCCAGGAGATAGTAACTACAGCGATTGATAGAAGAAATGCTTGCCGCTCGTGTACCATGCAAGAAATTGAAATCATGTTGCATGGATATACATTGCAACAACATATTCTAATGGGTACTCAACCCCCCCAAAAAAAACACACACTGGAAAAGCTCAGGCCTCTGGATTGCACTGTACGAATGCAGGTGATGTTTGAACCTTGGAATTTTGCAGGATCTGTTTGGTGAAAGTGGTGTATATTAGGCTCAGATCAGCGATGAACCCGAAACTTCTTATCCCAATTTTGGCATGGCTATCGCAAATACCGGTGCCTCCGCAACATGAAGCTCTCGATGTAGTTACTTGGCATCTTTTGGGGTGGAAATTATCCAAAACATGTTATACATGCAGAGTCCCATTGCAATCATAAAGTAAGGTGGAACTATGCGCTGGAGAGGGTAACCTTTCAAAGGCTCTGCAAAACTGTGGCCACAAAACGCAGGCATTCGATGACACTTGGCATATCAAGGCTTTGAGACATGTTTGAAGTATTGCAATATGTGTAAGTTTACTGTCATCCAGTACCATTGGCTTTTACTTTCCATATCAGGTGCGATATTCGCAAAACCACAACTTCCTACGCACAGTGGGATTCGTAGCAGTGTTGGCAGCAGTTTCTTGGTCACATGTCAGTTTTTTCACAGTGCTGTTTTATATCATAGGACTTTGATAATTGATACACTTCATGGTCAGGTTGGGACATGTGTTGACAAAAACCGAACTACTGTAGATGTGAAACACAATGCCAAGGTAAGGAATCTTCGGCGGAATGGTGTTCTATTTCTAGCACCACCATGCAGCACATGGGTATTCTTGAGACTTGGATTCAGTTGTGTATTTGGTACTATTTGAGGTCAACAATCAAATCGATCAATGATTTGTGTACTAGTGATTCTTAGGAGTCAAGGCACAACAAAGAGGTCATGGTGGTGCCCTGATGGTGGTCCATCAAAGTCGGTGTACCAGGCGAATGTGTTCGTTATGCGTATGATGTACCTGAAACCTAGATGCAACCAGAAATGATGCATGGCAATTTTGTATTCACGTCACTGGTTGGAACTTATCAGAACTGAGGATATACTATGCTCATCAACGAGGTATATTTTTTGTGATAGAGCAACCTCTGACCTCAGTATGGGCCTTGTGGTTTGTTTGTTGCTACACAGTATTTAACATCCATACCAAATCGAAACTCTCTGGGTAAGGTGATGTTCGTTTGGAAACCTATGCAACTACTTTTGCAATGGTGTGGCGCAAGGTGGGGTTCCCTTTCGTTGACTGGCTATACATCGTGTGAACTTGTTGACTCAAGTTTTGCCGAACAAGGCGTATATCATTCCCAATGGGAGCATTTGGTGCACCAACCCTCAAATACACCGTGTTACTTGACTTGATGAATGGCTTGATATCTTCAAATCGACACTCTCCATCCTGCCCAGCTAAGGCTTTTTGGCACCGTACCACTGTTGGAATCGTTGCGACGGCCCTTAACTGCGAAGATGGTTAAAGAAGCAATAGCAAGGACTTGGTGGGGTAGTGGGGTGCAAAGAAGGGATCACTCTGAGTGGTTTGAATCTTAAACGTTCATGCATCAATGGTGACATTGAAATGAGGATTATGTTTTCTTGATCATGTTTTGGATGTCCTTGCCGAGGACCTTGCAAGATAAAGAAAAACCGAAACTGGTGAAAAAGACCAAAACCCGAGGTGGTCGTACAAAGGTTGCTCCCTGGCGAGAGTGATGGCTGGTATGTTTAATGTAATGGTGTAGTTTACTTGTTCCAAAACCAAAACCACCATAACTTACTACTCTAAGCCTTTTGGGGTCTCAAGTGTGAAAAGAATTTGTATGGTGTAAATAGAGCTCTACACTCAATGTGGGACGCAACCTAGGCAGGGTGCAAGAAAGCGTTGTCCCAGTCGGCAACTTATCCATATGATTTTGGGCTGGCATTTGCAGCCATTATGCCTCAGCTGTCTGATCGACCACCAGCTGAAGAATTTAATATTGGAAAGTTTGTTGGTCATGATCACCTGGACTCCCTGGGTGACTTCTTGACAAACAGGAAGGAAGTTTGGTGGAGGAATCTCTAACCCCAACAGTCAAATACAAGTTGTTATGTTGTTATTTGGTTCTTAGCGCATCTGAACTACCAAATCAAAGGTTACATGGTGAACGCTGAGTCAAAATCATGATAGTTAATATCAAGTGGGTCCACCAACGACCAACTTAGCTGTCTGTGGAAACACCTACTAGTACCTTTGGCGTGGACAGTTTAAAAAAAAGCTTTGAGCCATGATGTTTTGGACTTGTCGTTTGAATTTCACAGTGGTGAAGTTGATAGTGTCTTTGGTATTAACTGGTTTTGCTTCGAAGCTATTTGTGTATCCCAAGATTCAAAGCATAGTGTGTGACCTGCCCCCTCCAATATGAACGACGACCGCCGGGCCAGTCGGGAAAAAGACTTGGAGCTGATGCAATGGGCATCGCATGAGCGTATCTGTCTATCATGTTGGATGGAAGTTCTAGAAGAATATCTTGAACCGCTCCTTGGCACTATATAAGATTTATGGATCTGCAAGTAAAAACAAGGTACATTCATCGAATGATGGTGTATCATTTCAGGATCACTGCATTGTATGTTCAGCCATAAATGTTTGGGATTCAAACTTGTACAAAATCAATGTATTAGATGCTTTGGGTTGAGGCTGGACTTCAAGAAACTGTGCTGCATATCGAAGGATTGCCTATGCGATGAGATTAGTGTGAAACTCATTTTGGCTGACCCAAAGTTGACTCCTCAAGAAACCGAAGGAGAACTGCAGTAAACCATCTGTGTTTACACAAGTGTTATACACGATTGCGTGTGTGATTGGACATTCGCAGGAGTAGTAAAGAATCATCGGGTTGCTGGGATGGAAAGTTCAACGGAGTTGTTACAAACTTCCATAAATAATGCCATTCTGAAAGAACAAAACCATCTTGTTGATTGTTGATTTCACTTTGTTTCCTGAAACTACTGTACTTGATAACTGGGTGTCCCCGCGGCGCAAATGTAAAAATCCAGCAGTTACCTGCGTGTCATTGCGTGTCATTGCGTGTCAGTGGGCCATACGAGGTAATTCTAAGGTGTTACGGTTTGGCACCCCTTAATTTAAGGGGCTGCAGTTGGGCATCCCTTAGATACCTTTGTATATATGGGGGGTGCGTGTCATTTGCGTGTCATTTTGGCACAATACGAAGTGTTTTTTTTTGAATTCCAAGCAACAAATTCTGGAACATTTTTGGCTCTAGAGATCCAACAATCAGAGTTTGGTACAACGTAGCCAGTAACGTAGCCAAGACTGACAATTATGGACCTCGGCGGTTCCCAGGCCAGGTTGCTATGATGTACTTTTTCATATGATGGGTCAAATCAGTTCAAATCAACCATTGGGAAGTTATTCAACACCAACCTGACTCTCCAAACACATCTTTCAGGCGGACGCTGAGAGGATGAGAAAGTTAAAGGCTGGAACCATGCAAACAGAATCTTCAAAGAACTTTGAGAAGAAGCGACAAGCCGCTATCGCTGCACTTGAAGAAGCAGAAGCTGTCAAACGGTGTGAGGAGTTGAAACACACAGGCAGAGCGTTGAGGACCAAAGCGGACAGTGAGAAGAAACACACAGAGAAGAAAAACTTGACTACAGAAGCTGAAGCTCCCAAGACAGGAGACAAAGATGAGAAGAAGGAGAAACAAGACAAGAAGGATCAGCGACAAAAGAAGGTTGAGGTTGCTCCTGGAGATGGTGGGAAGACTGAAACGGATACTAAGACTACACCAGCTGAAGCTCCCAAAACAGGAGGCAAAGATGAGAAGAAGGAGAAAAAGGACAAGAAGGCTAAGCGACGCAAGAATGCTGAGGTTGCTCCTGGAGATGGTGGGAAGACTGAGAAGGATACTACCAAGATTACACCAGCTGAAGCTCCAAAAGAAGGAGGCAAAGATGAGAAGAAGGAGAAAAACGACAAGAAGGATCGACAAAAGAAGGCTGAGGTTGCAGAAGGATCACCACCTGTAGGACCTTTGGATGCCAAGGATGCTGAGAAAACCAAGGAGGATAAGGAGGATGTGAAGCAGAAGATTGGCAAGGAGAAGGATGAAAAGATTGAGAAAGAAGTGAAGAAGAGGAAGTCTTGCGTAGTTCCGGCAGCTGAAACAACCGCAGCCGTGCAGAATCAACAGAAAGAGAAACAAGACAAGAAGGGTAAGCGACAAAAGAATGCTGATGTTGCTCCTGGAGATGGTGGGAAGACTGAAGTGGACACTACCAGGACTTCACCAGCTGAAGCTCCAAAAGAAGGAGGCAAAGATGAGAAGAAGGAGAAAAACGACAAGAATGATCGACAAAAGAAGGCTGAGGTTGCAGAAGGATCAACGGGAAATGTTCCTCCAAAGCTCAATGGAAAGGATGGGAAAGTTGAGGAGAAGGTTGAAGAAAGGAAAAGGAAACATACGCCACCTGCGCAATCCAGCGCTGTCGCAGCTAATGGGGCTGAGGCTGCACAGGCTCAGGCAAAGAAACATAAGTTTCAGGAAAAGCATGAAAAGCAGGATTCCGAGATTGAGGGGAAAGCAGACCAGGAGCAACTTTGAAAGTGGTAGTGTTTAAGACACATTAAGACTGTTTATAATCAAAATTATCATACTACTTCGTGTGTTACAACAATACCACAACATCTAGTAGACCTACATCATTGACAAATCATGCTTGGTAAGGATGAATTGTTTTGTTTTTCATGTTGTTTCTTCTTGCAAAAAGAAACAACATTCCTGGCAGGATCCGCTGAAATCCCTGGAACGAGTTGGCACAATTGAATCCTTTGACATGCAAACACCTCGACGAAGCCTGTCTTTCAGTGAGGCTTGATTGGGAAAACTGTTTTTGTTTAACAAAGAATGCATTGGATGAACAAAAACCGTTTGTCATGCAGGTCAGCACAACACCTTCCAGTACCTCTGGAAGCAAACAATCTCGACTACATGTGGTGGATGAAGAAACAAAAAATGCCATTCTTGCGATGTCGAAGCCATCGGACATGCCCTACGAAGAAAGGAAACGTCAGTACGCAGCAATGACACTTTGATAAAACCCATCAGTTGATTTTTTTTGGAGGATGAATCCCATAATTCAAAAACATGTCCATTATCTTGTGCACATCCAAGGAGACGTGCTATCGTGAAGGAGTGCAATGAAGCTCTTTCCAACAAATTCAAGCTCGCGTCGGACAAAGAAAGGTGCCTAGCTTGTCTCCATTTCATTCTCAAGTTTGAAAAGTATATTTGTAATCATCCAACCTCGATGGGTGTTTTATTGGTGTTTGATTCTCTAAGGTTTTGTATGCTGAAAACCTGGATTGCCAACCCCAATCTTGATGACATCGAGATCGAAGAGAAGTACAAGAAATATACTGAGGAGCAGAGGAAAGACAAATACACTACTGCCCCTAGACTGAAACCATTGTGCGCCACAACCATTACATATTTGGAAAGGTCTTCTTACTAACACCACTTGTGAGGTGACGTTGCTGCAGTTGGAGAAATTATACGGGAAGTCCAAGGACAGCAAAAACTTCATCGAATCGGTGATTCGGGGCATCTTGGTGAAACAAACAACTTCAAAAACAAAGGTACAGTATGTTGCCCATCATCTCACATTTTGGAATTGTGCATCACTACCCAGGCCAGAAGGGCATTGCCCATCCGCAGGCCTTTCGCTTTGCCAAGTTGGTGGTGATGCTGTCGGTTTCGATGAGTGGAGGGACCTTATTTTTTTTCTGTGTTTGGTGCAGGCCCCGGACAATCCCAAGGCGAGAATGTTCAAGGTGCTGAAGGAAATTGCAGAAAACAATTGCAGTGGTGTGATCCAAGAATCAAATGTCGCTGGACATGTGAAACATCAACATCGTAACATATGTTTGGTCAGTTGGAAACATCAAAATTTGACTTGGGTGTGTTGTCATTGTATGACATTGTTTGTTCTCACTGCAACATGGCATGTTGTCAAAGAAAAACCTAGGCCCGAATTGGTGGTCGGGTCAAAGATGCAAATGCCAAAAAGGCAATTGCAAACGAACTCGGCCAACTTCGTGAACCTGATTTCCTGGACCTTGAAAGTGGGGCATTCAAGGCACGTAAACCTAAAAAGGAGAAAAGTCCACAGGAAGTGGCATTGGCACAGCTGAAACAGTTTGAAAAGAAGAATCTCATTCGCATTAATTCTGAAGGTTTGCCTGCACCATGTGTGATTTACAAATTATTCTCATGATATTTCACGACCAACTCAGGATCAAAAATATGGTGAATAACCTGCCATACTGCATCCAGCAGATCGATGAACTACATGTTCGCAATTGCAACGAGCTTGTCTCTTGCCAAAACCGTTTACTGTTTTTGATGACCACAAACAATACACAAACAATCAGTGCTGACTTTCATTTTCATTGTTAAACACACCATCCCTTAGGTGAAGTCTTTGGAGTCACATGAAGGTGTCGTTGCTGAGTGTGCCAAGCGGGTCGTTGAAGAGATGGCAACTCCGCTATCAAACATCGACCCAGAACATATCACCAACATGATCGTGGAGATTAAGGAAACCCTTAAGGACTGTGATGCTGACCTTCGTGATGCTCGGAGGCGAATCAATGCAACAAAGGAACCCAGCAAAAAAAGAAGAATAAGAAGGATGTTGAACCAAACCCTGACTCGGACTCTGATGGGGTTGGCAGTGAATGCCCATAAGATCCTGAAACTTGGAGGTGACCAACTCATCAACCATTCAAGATTGAAATCTATCTCAAAATCTTTGGTGTGGAGTGTAGTGTGAGCAATATAATTTGCAGTAGTCATAAATTTATCCCATCTATATTTGATGGATTGTTTCCCTGTTGTTTAGATAATGCTGGCAAAACCTTCACAGGATCTTGGGGAAGGGGTCTTGTATTTAGGTTAGCCTGACCATGCCTGACCAACGCTAGGGCTTGGTATCCGCACTAAAGGTGCACTGGCTTGCGACCAAATGAACCTGGCATGTGGTATTCACCACTAGCTGGGCAAGGGAAAACATAGTTTCTCTTAACAGTGCAGGTGGTTGCAACTGGGATTGATGAATCACCATCGCATTGGGCTATCCTTGTGTAAATCACCATTGGGAGTTTATGCAATTGTTTGCAAAAGCCTTCTGTTTGGCTGCAGCTTTGGGGGTTGAAAAAAAACTTGGTCGGACAAAAATCCACGTTCATTCAACTTTTGGAGAATATATATATTGAACAGGACCATTATAGTTCCAACAAAAACATTATATATTTTCCTTTGGCTGATTTGGATGGATTCACTTCAAACATTTTGTTTGTTGGATCTACGGCTCCGAAAAAAAAGCAACATCAATTTGACATTCACTCCAAACAACTTCATTCGTTTTAATGTTTTTGTTATTGTGGAAATGCGACACCCTCCCAAAAAAAAACATACACCAAACTGCCACCCATGGTCATACCACCGGAATGCAAGTCTCATGGATATCGTGGAAGAATATCTGTCCCTCACTAGGACCGTACCGTGGCTGAAACATTGGTTCTTGTATACATGTTCTTGCTGCTTAGCTGTGTGCAACAGTGTGATGTTTAAAACATATGACTGGAATGGGCATAAGGTAAGTGTGATCACATTGGTGCAGTTGTTCCAAGTTCTACAACGGCGCATTCCTGCAAAGCATCTCCCGATACTTGGTTTTCTAGAGTGTTGATGTGAAATGTTCCATATGTGAGACCCAAAAATTGAACCATCCTTGTTGTTTGCCACGTGACACCTGAGGAAAAACCTCAGGCAATTGGTAGACCTGACATCATCAGACAATGAGCAGAACTATACACGGACCTTCTGGCGATGGCTGAATCGGCAAAGTTGGCGTCAGATGTTACCAAAGCCTTTCGAGTTTCTCGTTGTTGTTGTTGTTGTTGTTGTTGTTGTTGTTGTTGTTGTTGTTGTTGTTGTTGTTGTTGTTGTTGTTGTCGCTGTTCTTGTTTTTGTGGGTGTGGATGTGTGGTGTGTTGATGTGGGTGTGTGTGGTGTGTGTGTTGTACACATTAAATGTATGAAATATGTATTGAATTGTACATTTCGATTTTTTGAAGAGTTGTCAGTTTGCACATTCTATTGACACTCTCTTAACCTGAGGGTGGAAGTTGTGCTATGTGACCCAAGCAGAGAACGGGCACTTTATGTTGGATCATGGCATTTGTTTTTGCCCAGTGACATGTTGCTTGGACTCTTTTGGAGTTGCATATTGACCTGATCTCACGATGTGTTTGTACTGTAGCTAGGGAATATGTTATGCTTTCGATCCTGTTTTTTTCCTGCAAAGGTTCTCAGCAATGTACAAGTATGATTGGAACTTGTTCAAGGCCAAGTTTCTTGGAGAACATGGCGAACAGGCATCGTGGCACTGTGCTACATTGTACTTGTTTTTTTTGCTTTGATTTGAACGAATGCCATTGGGTCGATTCTGTGAAAGGCACTTGGACCTTATTGGCAGTCGGTCAAGGACACGGATTGGTTTCGACAGCATCCAATCTTATCATCTCCTGATCCTTGGTTTCATTCTAAGTTTTTTTTTGACATTTGAGTCGATGCCATTGAAATCTAACACATCTTGACAAGTGATTGAGGATTGCGACCTTAAGAAAACAATACCCCTGGTTGTACATGGTGATGATGCAGATAGCCACAGGAGGAGAAACTTCCTGATATTGACTGTGGGAAGCCTCATGACAGGAGGAGCAATGTTTGACACCAAGTTCCTGGTTTATTGTCTTGACAATTCCCGAGCGACATCTGAGACAATTTCCACGTTGGACCAATGGGTTGTTTGGAGCCTCACTGAGTTGGCCATGGGCAGGTGGCTGGATGTAGACCCATATGGTCGCCCACATGCTCCATTTGATCAGGGTCGATGTGGCTTGCTTGCTGATGGGTGGCGGGCGGTGGTAGTTGTACACAAGGGTGATGAGAAATATATTCAAAAGGCTTATCGAACTTCCCACGGAGCAGTGAGCCGCAACATCTGCATCCAGTGCAGAGCCACAAATGAACCAGGACAACTTCTTTACAGTCATCATGGACCGAATGCATTTCATCGATGTACAAGACTCACAACAGAAGAATTTATCCGTGATGTGTGTGGTGTCGGAAACTGGGTTAGGCTTCCAGGTTTTCACATCAGTTTTGTGCAACACGACTGGCTGCATGTGGTCGATCTGACCTTGGTGCCAGAATGTTCTGCATCAGCACTGGTAGAACTGGTTGGGCAACATGTTTGGAGTGGGGGCACATCAGATGAACGTTTACGCAAAGCTTACGTTGATTTTATCAAAGCCTGCAAACAGGCAAAGATTCGAAGCAGGGGTATGGTGTTTTCCATGTTACTTGGACAAGAGCTTGCAACATTGTTTGTCTGTTGGGGTTTTGTCTAGGTTGTTGTTGTTGTTGTTGTTGTTGTTGTTGTTGTTGTTGTTGTTGTTGTTGTTGTTGTTCTTGTTCTTGTTCTTGTTCTTGTGGTTGTTGTGGTTGTTGTGGTTGGTGTACGTTGCAAGTTGTATCGACCAGCCTGCTTTGGTGTGACTAAGGAAGCATTTATATCCAGCTGGCAACAAGTCGTATCCTACATTGGCACAAAAACATTTCAACGCAGCAGATTCTTGGAGTTATGTGGTTCAACTGATTGGTTTGATGACTGATATGACAGTTTCGAATTGACTACACACTGACAATCTTGACCTGAGGAAGCTGTAGTTCTTGCAAAATGGCTTGAGACTGTTTGCCTTCAAGTGGCAATGCGAAACCCTGGCGACGAACATTGTATGCTGCTTGGTGATTGATGTTGTGTGATTTGATGGGTTTTTTTTCTGAGTACCTAGTGAAGAAAATTGTTTGCTCTCAGGCTCAGAGCTTCGGTGTTCATAAATTTGGTGACAATGCGCAGGGCATTGTCAGCACCAGACAATGATGGAGTGAAGTTATCCAGGGCGAATCTGCATACATTGCAGAAAGCGAACTATCTTTTTCACAGTGCTCACAATTGCATCTTGGTGTATGTTCAGTATGGTACTTATGCCAGTGAGTGTGTGTGTTTGCTGTATTATGGTTACTGCAGTGCTTTTGTTGGCATCTAAATCTAAGGGCTTGCATGTGAAGCTTTGGAAGAAGGCCGCATGTTGTGGAAAGTCCGGCCTAAGTGGCACAAGTTTCTTGGTTTGAGACATGTTGCACTGAGGAGATAGGTTCACTAATGTTCACTAAAATATGTTTTGACCTGTGCGATTTCATGGAACGCATGTTTTGTGGTTGTGTGTGTGTGATTGTGAAATGCATGTTTTGAACAAACTTAGGCTCGACCACATCGTCTTAGATGCAGCTATTGATCATAATCCTCTTAAGCTGGCTTGCTACATGGATGAGGATGCAGTAGGTCAAATAAAACGTTTGGCTGCTGCAAGTAACCCGAGACAAATGGGTTTGGTAGTTTTACAGAGGTACGCATCATACGTATGCTGCCGATGGCTGAGGCAACTCACATCTTGAATCATAGTGGTTGATGAATGTTACTGCCCAACGTCCTAAATGAAAATGATACAACTCTATGACCCCCCCAGTGACTTAATGTGATTCAAGCTGGCCAGAGACACCTGATGGCAACTCCTTCTCGAAAATGATGCCGTTGAAGTTGCAGAGGCTGCTGCTTGGATCAGGGGTCTATTATATAGTATACTTTGGCAACCAGTCATTTTATTGTTACTTCATTTGAACTTTGCCTATTGGTATATGTAACCATGTTTTGCTGGATCCGTGGATGATATGTTTTTTTGGTGGTGTTACCCCTATATGAGTATTAAGGTCCCACGGTTTGGCACCCCTTAAAATACATAATTTGAGGACTCGGTTTGTAGCACCTCGGAGGTTGCTGGTATATATATATATATCATAGATAAAGATCAACACAATAAAATACTGTCCTGTATACGATTCTTATGGGTACTCGTACATGAGCCGTGCTTGTCCCTGGAAGCACTGCACTTTTCCTCTCGAAAATCCATGACGAAAACCATGGATCTTCACCCTTTTCGATCAAAACAAAGGGAGGCTTGAAGATTAGAAAAAACAAATTACCTTTGGGAAAAATGCTGTGTATTTTCTTGGAGGGGCGAGCTTTTCCTTTTTAATTATTTTTTTTCCGGGTGGGGTCGTCGTGGTCCCTTGTTTGTTGCAGCTATTTGCACCCAGCAGTGACACTTGAATTGTCCAAGGCCGTTCGAAACGTTCGAAAGGATCCGGCTGGTTTGGGGGGGATTTTCGGTTCTGGGAGGAACCTGGGGAAAGGATGATGCAATTGAATGAATCCAACTTTTCAGCATGTTTCAAGCTATGGGCTCAATCCGCAGAACATGTGGAATCCTAAAAATCGTGTGGCAGTTCTTGACAACCCTGATAGGTTTGAGTTGTTCCACATACCGATGCAACTGGAAAAAACGAGTTGCCAGACGACAAACGACCAATCCAATGACCAGCTGACTTTTGAAGATCTTCCGGGGAATCCCTTTTTCCAACTGAGTCTTTGCGGACTTGCCGTGCATGCGGATCATCGGTTTTTGTACATCCTGAATCCTAATTTGTCTCCAGGTTTCCATGGCCGACTGGATTCAGTGAGCTTTTTTTAGGTCTGAAATTTGTGAATGAGTGTTCCTGAAATTCTTTTGTAAGAATGGTTCCTATTTTCAAGAATTTTTTCATGGACATGGGGCAACATATCAGATTTTATTTTAAGTCCGTTTGAAGAATGTTGAAGACAAACATATTTACACATTCCATGAGTGAAAAGCTGGTTATACACTGTTCAATTCCTTCAGAATCGCCGTTGCGACATGTGCAAGTCGGTTTGCTTCCATTTTTCGAGGGTGAAAAAATACCAGGACTGAAAGCTGCATCACAGCAGCTCGGTGTGAAACAACTATGAAGATTTTTTTTTGATAATGGATATCAGATCAGCTGTATGCTGTATATGTATATATATATATATATATTATGTAGTATCTGTCAAGGCACTATTAGCACCAGAGAGAACATTCAACTGATAGCGTTTTTTTTAGTGCAATATGAGTAAGTAAAAGGAAAGGAATGCAAGAAATGTACGATGTCACGGGTCCAAGGTGATTCAACACATTTGCATGTTCACCTGTACATAGTTTACATGATGCATTCACCATCATTCACCTTTTACTATGGTCATTCACCTGTTTGGTTCCCTATATTGAATGAGTCATACCCTCATGATGCCTACATAAGGGTTTACGTACGAAGTGTCAAGTGTCTTCAGGATTCTGTATTGGCACGGGGAGGTAGTTAAAACATGTAAAAACGATATCTGAGAAAGATGATGCCAGGTTTTTTTGGGTGAGATTTGCATGATTCCCTGGTAGCGTTTTTTTTCCGCTAATCCCCGCAATTTGGGCCCCAAAATCAGACGATTTTATGCAAGATCATCTCTATATATCCATTTCACTAACACATCCCTTTGTGTTTTTTTCAGTTCTTTTCCAGTTATTCTTTATTCCTGGAAGCTGTGAACCTTTTGGAAACATCCCCCGGCATTTTTTCGGTGTTGCAATCATGAATAAAACTCAAAGATTCTTGGAATTGTGTGTTGAATTAGCACCCCAAACACTTTCAGACTGACAATCTAACATAGCTTAGTATGGAATATCTTTGTTTCCTTTTAACTCTCATACGAAATGCAGGGTGGATTTTACACCCTTCTTTTTGTGAGATTACCGGAAGGACAGTTGGGTGAATTTTATTTCAGAAGACTTGCGCTTGGAACTCTTGTTAAGCAACCATTTGCAAACCTCGCTTATTTATTTTGTTTATTGTGGAGCAGGAAAACCTACCACTCTAGGAATTCGGCATGGTATGAACACCGGCATTTCGGGATGAAATGACTAAGTGGCAACAAACAGATGATTCCTTTTCTCACTCATTCAAGGGGATTGCCAGGTCGTGGTTGGAAATTCTTTGTTTTGCACCCCCCAAATGGACCACCCCCCACCCAATACGACTTTCCTAACTGAACCTGTGGTTTTTCAAAGCCACCAAGGGCAGTAGCACTTCAGCCAGATGATGACGTGGAGCGTGGGGAGCACCTAAGGGCAAAAACCGTGGTTTGGTCCATCGTAGGGGTGAAACGCTGGGGCGAAATCCCCCCAACTGTGGTTTGAAACAGAAATAAATGAAATCATTACATCTGACATGCCCCTCCGAAAACTAACATGACTGGCTGGAAAATCACCATGTTCAATAGGAAATACATCTTCATTCATGGTGGACTTTCCAATGGTCATGTTGGTTTTCAAGGGGGTACATCATGATGCATATTAGGCATGACTCTCACTACCCTAAGAATCCAGACACCTCCCGATCGAATAGGATTTTTCGGGTTCCAATCCCATCCCCAGAATAGGATTATAGGGGATTTCTCCCTTCCTTAGGACATACCACCAGATCCTTAGGGGAAAAGAGATATTTCCAAACCCATACCATCCATGTATGGTATATTTACCTACATTTATCATAAAAATCAACCAAATGTAGGTAAATATACCAGCCCCATGGATGGTATGGGAAATGAAATTGTCTTTCTCAGAAGGGCCATGGTTTTTGGGGTAGATTTTGGGGTCGCCTCTTCGGATCCCGAGCTCGTTTCAAGGCTCCGTGGCTGAATTCGTGCCCAAGATTGCCGCCTTGCAGAAGAAGGCGCGGCCGCTATGTTTTTTTGATTTTTGGGGGAATATTTTTTTGGACAGACCTTTTAAGCTGAAGATTTTTTGGGTATTTTTTGGTAATTTGTGGGCATTTTTTGGGGAGTCTTCTGCGGGTGATATGTTGATATCACTGCAAAAAAAAACAGGGTGGTTTACCGGTTTACCCTCCCTGAAACTAACGAATTGCACCTGAAAATGCTGAAAATGGCTGGTTGGAATACTAAGTTTCTTTTGGGATGGCCCATTTTCGGGGGCGAGCTGTTATTTTTAAGGAGTGTATTGATTTTATTGGCAGGGGTCCATCCCAATTTTTTTAGCTGCGTATTTCGCAGCTTGGTCGGTGAAGGAGTAATTATCTTCAAAGAGTTGTTATTTTTGCTCCTACTTGGAGAAATGATGGAAGTTGACAATCTAAAATATTTCAAACGGCTTCAAACCATCAACTGTAATTACTATAGAGTTTTGCCACATTATTGCCCCTCATTTTTATCGTGGCTATGTGATACAACAACCATTGGGTACCACAACTATTAGATGCTTCAGTGGCCACTTTTGTCATTATCCATTTCAGTAATTCAGTGCCGTTCCTGACCCCCAAGTTGACAGACATGTGGCAACGCGAACACATGATGTGCCGATGCATATCATGTAGCTGGGGGTGTCATCGTCTTTTGCCAATCGGGAGTTTCCAGAAAATCCAGACGTGTAACTTGGGAGTGCACAGTATAGTGATTTGCATCATAGGTAGTGAAACTGTGAAGGAGATGTGTCAGTGGTGTGATTGTGATCACAACCCTTCAAGTTTTTTTGCTGGTCGTGGTATCATGATGTTCTCCAAACTTTTTTTTATCTCAAAAATGTGCACATACTGAGGTGAAATTTCCGGGTGAACGAATGAATATGAATATGTTTCTGATGTTGTAAAGTTTTGAGTTTTGTTAAAACCTAAGTTGGTGGATGATAATGATGAAGCAAACAAAGCACATCAGGTTTCACACCTTTGCTTTTTCTTTTGATTGAGATCCTAGAAGAAGCCCATCAACCACAAGCAAACTCTTCCGGATTCTTCCTGTTTCCGTAGGAATTACGTGCGCAATGTGGTGTTCATAGGTCAGAAATGTATTGCAGAAACCATCCGAAAAAATAGAACTTCAAAGCCCAATTCCGATCCATCATTTATCTCCAACATGACCACGATTTCATTTGGTAGCGAACCCGTGGCCATGCCGTTGTTGGTTTTCACCTTTGTTTGTCAAAGGCCGAAGCCCTGCAAAAGAAAGACTTGAAACTCTTGGCAGAGGAACTTTTTTTTTAGGTCCCAGAAAGGCTTGTGGTGGAGTCATCCGGCAAGTATATATATAGAATGGATAGATTGGGTGTATAATCGCGACCTCAGCCCAGGTCACCCCGAAATGGTGGTTTAGTTTAGTAGATTTATGTGGAAAAAGTGGTGGTTTTAGTAAGAGAATGCCTTCCCCAAATACCATGAATTCAGGTGTATCAGCTATAGTAATTTGCCCAGATAGATAGATACATTGATAATACGTTGATTACATACAGATTTTTTTTGAATCGGAATCCTGGGCAAGCTGGAGGTATAGATCCAAGCAGCATAAGACTCCAATCCTAACTTCATAAGGATCGTCTTCCTTTCCCAAACATTTTTGAGGGGATATCTTAGGGCCAAGCAGTTTGGGATTCATGGCAAAAACCATGCCTACCATACCCACAAACAGGATGGAAGGGACGAATATTTGCCTACGTGAATGGTTGATTTTCATGGTAAATGTAAAGAAATATACCGGGATCATGGATCCTATGGGATATCAAATGGTTAAACTCCTTGGATTTTGGTCCGTGAGCATCAGTAGTAGTCCAGGTGCATATATTGCAGAATACCAGCCAATGAATGGGGCTTGACTAGCATTTGGGAGTTGGGAATGCTTTGAAAGAAAAAGAAACGTCTTAATTTTTACAAAAACGCAGCTGTTTGGCTGTACCACATAAACCTACTTGGCATATTGAACATGTTTTTCTGCTGGAAGGAGGGGTGAATCTGCTGAATATCCTGTGGATTTGTTTACGGCCCAAAACTAGGTGGTGGCAACTCAAATGTTTTTATTTTCACCCCGAAAATTGGGGAAGATGAACCCATTTTGACGATATAATATTTTTCAAAGGGGTTGGTTCAACCACCAACCAGATTCATTTACAGCCCAAAAGTGTTGGAGATTGCGTTGGGTCACCTTGCCGATGTCTGGATTGGTCAAATTGACCCCAAGCTCCAATTGCGACCATGACTGGGTGACTGGCCGGGTTTTTTGTCACCCACGACAAGCAACAAGGTAAAAGATCGACAAGCTTCCCAGGTTACCATGACTGTAGAGGTGAAAATTGGTCCTTTGGTTTTTTTTAATCTTCAAATCATATGGAACAAGTGTGACTACATGACTAGTGGATATATACTGGCTCTTGTAATCTCGCGGAATACTGTACCTTTGTTTCTTTGTAGAACGATGAAACGTCACCCCTCTCATTTGACCGTTGCGTGTATATATATATATATTCCACATACCTGGTATCTATTGATCTATATCATCTCTTTATATTTTGAATATACAATTCATAGATATTAAATGCTTGGATTTTGAAAAGAATCAACCATGCCTTGCGGTTTTTTCAGCTGTTTGATTCAAAGTCTGCTACTACCCACGCAAAAACGCAAAAAGCGACATGGAGCCATGCTGCAAAGATGGATTCTCATTACGTGGCTAGCGCTATGTACCGATGCGACTCAAGGCCATGAAACGGCCCAAAAGGTGACGTCACCCAAAAGGTGAATGATGATATGTAAGGAATGTTGCTTGGATTAATGTGGAGAAGTGATTAATAATAACCACCCCTCCCCCTCAAAATTTCAGGATGTAGAGATTGGTGACCAAAAGTTGAATTTGGATGACATTTGAAACCAGAAATTGAGCTATTACTGCAGCTGCGTGAACTAGGGACAGACTGATTTGATAGGGGATGACAATCCTACCCAGTTTATCGGGAGTAATAAACCATGAAGTAAAGATCTCTATTAAACAACCAGTATAATCTGGGTGGTGGTTTCAAACATCTTTTATTTTCACCCCTACTTGGGGAAGATTCCCATTTTGACTAATATTTTTCAAAGGGGTTGAAACCACCAACTAGTAATGGAAAGTAATCGTTTTTTTTTCTCGTGGCTCACGTGAATATTGGAGGAGTCCTCAGGATATTGGGATGATGTATTTCTCTAAGAGTGCGTTGGATCCCCCCAAATCATTGGGAAGTTCTTGAAGTGACACTGGTCACTGGTCTCATATTTTTTTCTCCTTTTTCTCCCATTGAACATAATCATTTTGGGGATGAGAGAAACTATTGTCTAAACACTCTACAAGACCTATGAAACTACTGAGCTAAGGGTCAGGCTATTCTATTTGGGAAATGATGCGTCTCTTAGCTAGCCATTTGCTTCCTGATATTTTGTTTGGATCCTCCACTTCCCCCACCGACTTCCCTTTCATTCCTACGTCTCTGGATTAATGCCCACCCTTGGCTTATTTGAACGTATGATATCTAAATGAAAAGGTATATTATATATATATACAGTATATATGAATTTATACATTTTTGGATAATTCAAGTAGATACATTATATACAAAACCCTTATTTGTTAATACAAGGGAACTATATATAGCCCTCAAAAAAAAAGAACCTAGAAATGGCGGAAAATGCCTACCAAATCCCTGAGAAAGCGCCAGATCCTGATCCTTTGGCCTCCTTTGCTGCAGCTGGACATAGCTGGCCGGCACTTCCATGCCGGACGTGACTTCATCAACAGTTGTTGGGGTGCAAAGGAGGATTCGGTATATCCCCTAGGACGGACCCATGTATGGTAGCAAACAGCACCCCACATTTTGAACGGTTGATTTAGGGGTCATTTTTATTGGGCATATTGTAAAGGGTGGTTTAATTTTTCTGATAATTACACCATAGTGAAAGTAGATGGCTAGCTCCCAAACGGTGGCGAATAGTTTTCGGGGCCATGATAAACCAAGACTAATGGGAGTGGCGATCGCCATCGATCCTTTCCAGGTCGTATATCCCATAGGATCCATGTATGGGTATATTTATATACCTGGACCTTCAAGTTTGGATGCCGAAATTTGTTCTGTTACAGGGGTGAACAATTCAGCATCCCTTTGGGTTTTAAGTGGCACCCCGACTGGAAGGTGCTGGTATATTTATCTACATTTGGTTGATTTTTTCTGGCAGATGCGGGTAGATATACCAGTCCCATGGATGCTAGCAGGGTATTCAAAGGGTAAACAAGCCAATCAACCAAAAAACCAGGTGGTTTTATTTTCACCCCTACTTGGGGAAATGATCCAAATTGACTAGTATATTTTTCAAATGGGTGGTTCAACCACCACTTTGCAAAGTGACCCAAGTTTTCTGTTATTTCATCACAAAAACAGGATCCCAACAACATGTGCAGATTACGGCATTTTGTATCTACCAGGTGATTCTGCGATTGTGACCTTTCTGGGATGGTGAGTTCACGTCACCCTTTCAGTTTATATTCATGTTGGAAACTCTTGGAATTTGGGACATCTCCTAGCAACCACGTCGTCTAGGGGTGTATTTACAGAAATACAAAAATACATGCGTATATCATCGTATATCTATACAAGTATAACAAAGAGAGAGAGAGAGAGAGAGAGAGAGACACAGATTAATTTCGTGAAATGTATTGTGACAGATAGCATAGTCACTGATACAAAAAATAACGTAGACATGACATAGACCTTGTTTTTTTGGGGGTGGGGGAAGTAGGTCGAGAATGGGACACGTAACAAAAAGAACGACATTTTTTTTGGCAACCCGACAAAATCCCCACGGCTTAAATGTGTTTTTTTGGATTCTGGAACTCAACAAAAACATTGTAGCTCCAAAGATCTTTCCAAAAGAGCTCGGTCCATTGCACCCCTTTTTTTGTCCAAGACTATATATATATATAGCGATGTAGAAGATTAAGACTATCAGGTTTGTGTTGCTCAAACAGTGAACATGTCAAACATGTGCACTTTCAACTTATAACTTATATATTTTGCCATGGTAAACCCACATCAAGAAGCAATTTTTTCCTTGAAGTTTGTGGTTTGGTGATATTTTTGCGGGAGTGCTACTCTGAGAATTTGAATCAATTATTGTGAAAGTCCGTTATATTTTTTTATTGGAGTCGAACGAGAGATTCCAACCAAACCGAACCAAACCGGAGAGTTTGAACCTACCAATACAGTCAATATCAGAAACCACTGCAAAACCCCTGATCCCACTACTTGTATGTCCCAAAAAGTTAGGATCAAAGGTTAGGATCAGTGGCTTATAACCTCAATATACCCATTTTTTTAAAGGGAGGCTACAACCCATTTACTAACCATTGATCCTAACAAACTCAACCAGGGCATTCCTAGAAAAACACCACCCATTTGAGCCATGAGGTTTGCAGGTACAAATCCTGCGAAGTCGGATGGGAAGTTGATTTACACCACAACGGATACGGATGTTGTTGTCTCATGGCCAGGATGACATGTGGGTGTTTCCAAAAATAGGGGTACCCCAAAATGGATGGTTTATAATGGAAAACCCTATTAAAATGGATAATTTGGGGTACCACTATTTTCGGAAACATCTATGTCCTGTTGATGGTTCGTTCAGAAATCCGGCGATTTCAAACCACCTGGTATGTATAAAAACCCTTGTAAATAATGGGATGAACTACCGTTCCCTCAACTGGTGATCGCCGGATTTCAGGGACCCATCAACAGTACTGGGAGGGGACGTGGAGGGAGAGACTTTCGCAGATTTTTGGGCGGAGTTTTTCTGTGCATTTGTTTGAGGGAAACCCTGGAAGTCCAACCATCATTTTTTATAGGTTGGTTTCCGAACCACCATTATTTTAGAAGAGGTTTATCATCTTCCAAAAGGAACCACCATTTTTAAAATGGTGGTTGACTTCCAGGGGAAAAGTAAAACATATGTATATATATATATATATGGCGAAAATTCTTTCAAACTCGAACAACTTTTTAGGATGAAGTTTGATGGTGAAGGTAAGTAACTCGTTCTTTTGGGGGGTGGGCCCTTGTTCTAAGAACACAGCCAACTCTGTGATATGACCCTATTCCCTATTCTACTTAGGTGAAGCATGGTAAAGTATATATAGCAACATCGCGCGACATTTCAAGTTGATAGATCTTCTAATTCGGCTTATCCACCTGTGTATACAATTCAGATGTCAATATATTCTTGGTGGCCAAGGCAGTGGACAACGATGCATTTGTTTGCCAATGGCATCCGACTGTTGGTAAAGGGTAACTGGTAGCTTTGGTGATTTGACTTCCTATGTGCATACTATATATTATATATATGCATCTACAAAACAAACACGATGCACGTATTTTGTCTGCCAAGAGGAGTTGCATTTGAGATTTACGCAGCTACATGACGTCAATTTGGAACTATGAACTTGGATGTTTGACTACAACTCAAACATCCACAAACCATCTGAACAAATGCACAAAAGAGTGGAAATCCCTGGTTCCTTTTCATTGCTTTGCGTTTTTTTTTGCGGTTCCCTGACAGTGGATTTTCCCCAATAAACCAGCATTTTCATTCAAGCAATGAAAAAACACTGATGTTTAGGGTATATAGGGGATTATACTACCCAGGTATGTGGGGATGATAGTAAACCATTGTAAGGATCCCTATTAAACAACCAGTATTTCATGGAAAGTATCCGAGTTTTTTTTTCGTGGCTCATTTAACCATGTCTAACCACGAAACAATCCAAGAAATCTCCAACAGGACCCACTGAACGGACCCCTAAACCTGAGTATCTAATAGCTCGATCGCAACTTACTTAGGGGTCCGTTGGTAAGGTCCCATTCAATTTCCCAGATGCTCAATGTATGGTATATTTACCTACATTTACCCCCATAAACTACCCAAATGTAGGTAAATAGGCCATACATTGAGCATCTGGGTTTTTGATGGATACAACCAAAGGTGGAAGCCAAAGAAATACGCAATTTACTGAGGTTTGGAACGACGTGAGTTGTTCCAGCAGCCGTGCGGCCGCAGATTTGCAAGTGACCAGAGCTTTTCGGGACCGGCGGATGGATGTGGTTGGTTGATCATGGAATTCATGGCCCTCCCCAGAAATAAGGCCTTAATAAGAGCTCATGTTAACTTTCATGTTATCATGGCTGGTCAACCTACACCCCCCGCAGAAATGAGGCCTTATTAAAAAGAGCTCTTATTAACCGTTCATTTCCCTTAATAAGGCCTTATTTCTGACGGGGTGTACTTTAGGGGAGGGGGTAGGTTGACCAGCCATGAGATGATGGGTGGATGTCAAATGGAAAGGCCTCGTTGGAGCTGTCAGAAAAGGCAAGCCGACCATTAAAATAATAGTCCCGTGGAAGTGTTGATGGTAAAACCGTTCGAAAATGAATGATCTTTTCGGAAAGGAGAATTCACTAATAGCCTTTGGAATTGCAGGGTACAAAGAGGATTTTTGAAAAGATCTTTGCTCAACAAAAGTAGGGAGAGATTCCTTTCCCACCAGGCGGGCACAGCTTTCTCACCGTAGGATGCTACTTACGCCGGTTTCATGGTTGGCATTCAAACTTCTCTAAATTCACTAGTAATTAGCCCCTTTTCAAACTGCCTTGGTGCATTTTTCCAATGCCTGAGGGAAGAAGTATTAGCCTTAATCACTCTCCCGAAAACTAGCAGCTCGCCCCTCAAAAATGATGGTTGGACGACGTTTGCCTTTCCATTTAACATGGTCCCTTTTCAGGGGACATTTTAATTTGTCAGGGGGTAACACCAAAAAAACACCATCACCCATGGTTCCCTTCAGACCAGGCATCCATATTCTCATATGATGATCAAGGGGTGTTCAATCAGTTCAATCACCGAAACAAACCGCATAGGTCATTTAGATTCCATGACACCCTAGGTGGTGAAACTTCAAACATGTTTTTAGGTGGTGAAACTTCAAATATGTTTTGATGTTCACCCTGAAAATTGGGGAAGATGAACCCAATTTGACTATGCGCATATTTTTCAGGCTGGGTTGGTTCCAAAAAACCCACCAAAACCATGAAACCAGACTCTCAGAAGATCTTCCCGACGATCCCATCCGGGATGACGGGATGCTCAGTCAACCTGAGGAGGAAATGGATGCCATGGCCTTCCTGCCTCCTAAGACCATCGTCGTCGCCTCCAAGATCGCCTGTTAACGGGGGAAACACCGTTGCCCAACGGGTGGGTGCATGGTGGCCTTGAATTTTTGTTGGAACCGTTCCAAAGAAAAAACGGTTCCACCGGTGGATTCTGGTTGCTTGGGATGGATGAACATTTATGATGAAATTCACTGGGGACCTTAGTGATTTTAATGGGAACACTTCAAGTGGCAGGCTGCAAATGGGAGAGGAAGCATGCTTGAAATTTGAAATGTAATGATCCACTTATTCACTGGGTTGTTTCTTTCGCAAAAAAAGCAGGGTTTGGTGGAAGTTTTTCATTGCATGATGTCATGATGTCATGATCTGAAATTCAGTGACACAGTGGTAGTGGCGAGCTTTTCCTTTTCTGGGTGTGCGTGTGTGCAAAGACCGACTTTCTGAACCTCCCAAAACTGTGGCGGCCACTATGGGTAGCCTTGTAATTGTGCATGGTTTGAAGTTTGTATTGTCGTTGGTGAACATGGTGAGAAACCTTAGTTTCATGTTTTTTTTTCACACCTGTAGATTCTCGTAACAACAACAATATTGACTTTGTCTTCATGGTCAAGTGAATTAATTGAAGAAAGGCTTTCGACATTAAAAAAGAACATAATGATTTTTTTTTTCAGGTTGTCATCCTTCCATTTTTGTCCATGTTGAAATGCATGGATCAGATTGTATATTCCTTGTGACCTTTTGAAATCACCACAGCATCAAGGGATCATGTGTTTCCAGGAGTATTTGGCGCGGTTTTCATGGCATTTACTACAGCCGATTGCGGTGCCCTTGGTTTTGATTGTCGCCAGCTGCTGTAATCTAGGTGGTGGTTTCAAGCATTGTTCTTTTTCACCCTGTGGGATGATCCAATTTGATTGAATATCATTGAATTGGATTGGTTGAAACCACCAGCAAGGAATTTATTGGATTGATTCGTGAACTAAATGACCTGGACATGCTTTAGAGTGAAGTGAAAAATGCCACCAGAATACGGACGTGCATACACTTGTTCAATTTTGTACAACAGATACTGGGTGGTGCTTTCAAATATTTTACATTTCTTCCCCTACTTGGGGAAATATGTCCATTTTGACGAGCATATTTTTCAAATGGGTGGTTCAACCACCAACTAGTTATACTTTTCATAGCAATAAGGCATCAATTTGAAAAGCCAAGCTGTTGAACTGTTGAACACATATCATGGACAATAAGGTGCCTGGGACATGTTCTTCCCCACATGGCGTAGGCGTTTTCCAGACATTAGGTAGGTAGCATTTATACCACAATGGGTGAGTTTCCCTTCATCAAGTTCATAAAGATTCCGTCCAATCCTGGCAGATTGAGAAAACAAGGGAAATATGACATAACTTCGGATTTTTGGGTTAAGGATGCCAAGTGGCCAATGAAAATTAAACAGGATGCTAATCCCCGAAGCAGCTCAAAATGTATAATTAATTGCAGTATATACCTGGAACCCAACTGGGGGCCCCTTGTTTTGGTTGGAGTTTATTTAGGCCTTGTTTTGGGGGGATTGACCCTTCAAAAATAGAGGTCACTAAGGGCTCCAGGTACATAAGCCCTCGAAAACCCAATGGTCACAATGACAAGGGTGACGAGGTGAGTATCCCAAGGTCCTTCCGGCGACGAAACAAGTTGCGTATGTTGCACTCCACACCACTAACTAGGTTCAAAGGGAAAAGGTTGGGTACCCTTAGGAGAGTACCCGAGATATATACCAACACATACCACCTATATATGGATTATGTAATGGTTGATGGGGTAATATTGGGGGAACAACTGCTAGTTTTGTTTAGGGGATGAAACAAGACCAAGTTGTATATATATATATATGCAATTATACTAAACCATCGTAAGGATCACTATTGAACAACCAGCAGTATTATAAGCAACCAGTGGTTGTAAACATTTTTGATTTTCAAACCGATCCTTGTGGAAATGATCCACATTGACGAGCACATATTTTTCAAATGGGTGGTTCAACCACCAACCAGCTAAAAATGGACCCTGAAACAGATGCCGGGTCTGTTGGTCTGTTGGAAATGTTGACTCTCAGCATCTGATGTGATGTGTGATGTGAGATGTGTAAAACTCCCCCGGCCTCAATCTGCTGACCAACCCGAAATCTTTAGATCTCCATTTTTTATTGGAAGGCATCCTTCAACATGTGTCATACATACCTATCATACCTGTCTTGAAGTTTTGACAGTTCCCTCAACGAGTCAAGCCTGTGTGTTATTGTACATGTTGGTGCTTTATGGGGGTTTCCAAAAATAGGGGTACCCCAAATGGATGGTGAAAATAATGGAAAACCCTATTAAAATGGCTGATTTGGGGGGAAAATCCATTATTTTCGGAAACATCCTTATGGCGAACTCAGGTTCTACAATGTTGGGAATATTGGCGCATCAGCGGAGCCCATGTTTGCACGCCGCTTTGTCGCTGGGTTGATAAAATTGATTTTTGTTGAGTCGGGAAGCAGGGGAAGACATGGGATTTTTGCCACCCCCCCCCAAAAAAAAAACGACACCGGGTGAAAGGCAATTATTTTTCCGGATTTTTTTTGCAGTGGTCCTTGAAATTCTGGTAAGCCAAAATCTCCAAAGATTTTGCTGGAAAGAACCAGCATTTCAACCTCTCAAAGTGATTGTTACTTGGGCAGTTTCAACAGTTTCAACCTTCAGCAGAGATGAATTGGGCAAGGTTGATCCCAGGAGCATTTGAGATGACTACGATGTATCTAGATGTCTAAGATGTTCCCTCATCAAGGCCACATGCATGTAGGCCCAATAGAGCAGATTCTACAAATCTCGTATCAAGGGTTCATAGTGTCATAATCAAGAGTCCTTCTAAGATTTCTATGTAAATGGTTCTTCTACCCTCAATTTTGGCTCCCCGAGATTCCTTCTCACGCGAATGTTTTTTTTTTTTAACTTCCTTCAAGTGGGGGTATGCCTTGGAAGGGCCCCTCACATGGAACGCAGGTGGATCCACCTGACTCAAGGCCCTACAAAAACAGCAAAACTGCCGATATCGAGATGGTGTTCTTTCCAATTCGTTTTTCGATATTTGAAATTTAAAGACGATATTTGGTGGGTTGTTGACATGATGGTTTTAGGAAACTCTCCGACAGATGCAAAAACATCAGGATG
Organism: Breviolum minutum Mf 1.05b.01; assembly: GCA_000507305.1. Taxonomy (NCBI): domain Eukaryota; class Dinophyceae; order Suessiales; family Symbiodiniaceae; genus Breviolum; species Breviolum minutum. The sequence continues at coordinate 59,071 of DF240492.1, read as the reverse complement.
GACAGATTTCATCTGTTCTGGTGCTTGGTGATGATCTGCTGATCTCTACCATTTGGAACTTCAAAGGCACAACAAACAGACTGGGAAAGAAAGATCAGGTGGATGTGGATGATAGATGTATAATTTGGATACTGTAAGTGGATAGGACCAACTTACAGTAAGGAAATATTCTGGAATCATAGCACTAGATGTTGGTTTCAACAGTCTAGATATCTTCTTCTTGTCCGGATGCTAGCATGGGTTTAAAAAAACCCTTCATTTTTTGGTATGGGGACGTTTTAGCTGGCTTGACGTCATAAAGTGTTTACGTTTGATGTTTTTTTTGCTTCACCTTTTGACACAGTAGTGAGTAGTGGGTATATAGATTCGGTGTGTGAGTCTCCTTAAGTGTTAAAACGGTTTAAAATAAGAATCTGTTTAAAGCCTCAGACCTATAGTGAACAATTGGGATTATGACATTCTTATATCCGTGGGATGTTATTAAAACAAAACACATATTTTAAGTTGTAGGATGTAAAGGGTATATATAAACACCACTGGGATGATAAACACGTTTCAAACCCTTCACCCTGAATTATATATGGATGTTTCTGACAATAGTGGTACCCCCAAATCATCCACTTTAATAGGGTTTTCCATTATAAACCATCCATTTTGGGGTATCCCTATTGTTGGAAATACCCCCATATACCCCGGAGGTTTTTGGGGATTTTTTGGACTCCGAAAATTCGTGACCTCTGCGCGCAGAAGAGCATTACCTGCACGGTCTGGTCAACATCTTGTCGGAGCCCACGGTTGCCTCCGTCCAAGTGCAGGCGGGAACTCAAAACCCCAAGCCCACCGGTGAAACCACTGGCAGAAGTTATCAACTAATGCAAGAGAGAAATGCTTGGATATGGGGGTTTCCTAAAATGGTGGTACCCAACAACTAGTGGTTTTCCTACTAAAAATGATCATTTTGGGATGGTTTGGGCGTACCACCATTTAAGGAAACACCCATATAGAAATGAAGTCCAAACATCTCCTCAAATAAAGAGAGCTTTTACTTTGATGAATTACCCTCCCTGGAACTTTTCACATCTTTTTCCCGTTTGGCACTTTCGAAGATGATGATATTCCTTTTCCCCGGGTGGGATATCTTACAGTAGTTCCCTGGAGGGCAAACAACATGAATGGATTTACTGGTTAATATTTCTTCCTGATGTTTTTTTTGTCTGGATCCTGAATCGCAAGACATCGCATTGGCAATGTGACAAACATGAGGATCCTAAAGAGAGTAGTTTTTATAAGGGAACCAGATGAAGTCCCATCTGCCATAAAATGCTGACCTTCATAAAGGGATGGATGTTGACAGTTAGTGTTACGGTGGCACAAAAAACCAGGAGGAATGGTGTTGTTAACCTAACAGCATTTATAGGACAGGTATGTTTTCCAGCATCGGGGTCCTTTTGTGTTCTCTGGTAAATGTAGGTCAAACTGCCAATCAGGGGATTGTTTCTATGTGCAAATCTTGATTGGTTTCAGGGATAGTGGTTCTGACCTTCATGTATATAAAAAGATACGAATCAACTTGAATCCCTGTGATGCTTTGTGTGTAAATCGCCTGCTTTCTGCGATTTCAGCAGGTCATATGAGATTGTGGCGAGTTTGTATCATGAGATTATGATACCAATCCTAAGTGTGTCCACCTCCCAGTGTTTTCCACGCCAAGTTGTCTAAGGCACTATGCAGGAACTCCAAATCCTGAGTTCATCTATCATTTCAACATTTTTTAGAGAAGCGTTTTGGATTCAAATTTGGTGTTGTGGATGGCGATTTTCCACTACCACTACCAACAAATTTCCAAATTTCCCCAACATTATCTTCTTTTCTTTGTTTTGTTGGATGATGTTTTTTTTTTTTCGGATTCGATTCTACCATGAAGTAGATCACCATTTTTGGGGGGAAGCATTTATCCAAGTCTTTGGTTGAGCATCTTTTGTCCTCCCCAAGGTTTGTTAAACATCCATGCATCCTGAAGGAACCCCCTTGGCATTTCCAAAATGAAGTCCAAGGTTTTTTTTTGTATTTCGGTTTCGGGGGGGGGGGATTGTCGTTTTCCAAGGCTCATAAGATTAGCTCATAAGGTTTCAAGTTGCTATATATACCATTTTCCCTTCAGAAGCTCAAGACCTTTCCAGCCGCTTCAGACATCAGAGCCTGTGCAGAAGCTACTGGCTTTTCAAGATCGGGTGGTGGTATCTCGCACGCACAAATTCTGGTGATTTGTGATGCTGCGATTTGAAGTCTGAGATAGGGAGCTGGTTGGTTGGCATGAATACTTCACCCCATTTCCTCACAGTTCCACACAATTGTCGCTTTTTTTTGAGCAAATGGACGCAGGGCAGGTATAAACCATGTCATATATTCTTGAAACAATTTGTCTTAGGGAGTCAACGATTTTTCAAGCATATCCAGAGGCGGCAAGAGCTTTAAGATGTTTTGGCTTCGCTTAGTTTACACTGGTTAAAGGCAATGGTTTTCATCATGATTAATATATATATATATACATATGATGTGATATCCTCCCCCAAAAAATTGATTTATGGTATCATATACGCCCCCCTGAAAAACGAGTTTGAGTAACTCAGTTTGCAAGAAGGCTTTTTATTTTTCGGTGCTGCAAATTCCAGCGGCGGCAGGGCTATTCCCCTCGTTTTGTCACTATTTGGCGTCGACAAGACTTGTGCCTCGTTTCGGTTCTGCTCGGGGAAGGAGGTTTTATCTAGGTGGTGGTTTTAAAGATTTTCATTTTTAACCCCTACTTGGGGAAATGATCCAATTTGACGAGCATGTTTTTCAAATGGGGTGGTTCAACCACCAGCTAGTTGCGAATCTCAGGGCCCTTCAGAAATCCCATTTAATGACGATGATATGTTTCGGGCTGAAAGCATCCAATGATCGCGACTTTTGCCCTACTTCAAGATGCAAAGATTCCGTACCGGTGTTTGTGCATTACCTGAAAACTTTGGTGAAGCTGTTTACCCGGAAAACTGAACAAGAACAGCAACAACGACGACGACAACCACAACGACAACAGCAACAACAACAACAGCAGCAACAACAACGACAACAACAACGACAACAACAACAACAACAACAACAACAACAACAACAACAACAACAACAACCTGAGAAGATATGAGAATATAATATGTTTCGGTGGATTGCCAAGTGCAAATTCAAAATTGATACTGATACATGATTTCAATCACAACATGAGCTGATCAGACATGATCTATTTCATGAAATGAGTCTCGGGGAATCAACCACGACCAAAGCCTTCACGCTTGGGAATTAGGGAAACTTTCCTATCCAAGTCAGGATCCGATTTTTTGGAATCCACAATGCCACTGAAACCGACCCAGGTTTGCTGCGACCGGTGGGACCCCTGTCAACTGGAGGGTGCCTTTCAGTACCTTGGAATTGCTGATGTGAGAGGAATCCTTCAGTCATGCATCGCATCTTCAAGTGCTCTTTGTGCTGGAAAGGGAACATTGAAAGGGCCCGAAAGGGCTATAATAACAGATACCCCTCCATTAAAAACGATCACATGACGATTGCTGGAAAATCCACGATGAATGAAGATGATGTAATGTATTTCCCATTGAACATGGGGAATTTTCCAGCCTGTCATGTCGGTTTTCACGAGGGTATATACAGTACACATGTATAGACACGACTTGGTTCCTCAAACTTAGGGGAACGATGTTTTTGTCTGATTTGCAACAACAAATGTTGCAAATCATTTTGAGCTGGAGGCATTGCACCTTGGTATCATTCACTTAACACTAATGCAACAATACAGATTGATAAATGATATATGTATATTATACTGTATATATACATTACGAAAGGTAGCAAAGATCCAGGCATTTGTTAAATCAGCCTGTTGGATTATTTGACCTGGGTCATCCCATCTAAATGTTATGCATCAATGATAGGTTTTTGTCAAGTTCTTTCCAGAAATTGGGTGGCCAATATTTCCCAGCATTGTTTTTTGGGGGTTTTTCAAAAAAACAAAGACATTCTTTCTTGGGGGTCTTGAAGCTCTAAAAGAAATTTGGGTACATCTCAATGCGAGTAATTTCCCTTTCTTGTAAAAGCATCTAAGCGTCTAATCCACTTGGCATTAGGTAGTTTTTTTGGCACTTTGCACTTAGAACTTCTTTGGTAATATTGCTGAGCAAACTGATGACTGCAAACTCTGGTTATCGGTAACTTTTTCTAGTGCTTCAAAATCCAAGTAGAGTAAGACCAGGATTCCAAAACCATCACTTTACAACAAAACACCCGGGAAGATTGACCATGGTACCTAAAAATCATCAAATGTTAAAGGGAACATGTTGGTGGCTTCAACCCATCTGAAGAATATGCTCGTCAAATTGGATAAAGAATATTTGAATTGCCACCACCCAGAGGAATATCATCTTCCAAGCTTCAATTTTTTGGGTTCCATTTTTAATCTTCCCGGGTGGTTCCTTTGGTGTTTCATGGCCCTCCTTTAGAGTTGGAGGAGGATAGTTTGATGCTTAGTTTGATATTTTTCGAAGGGTTGAGTGCGGAAAGAAGCACCACACAGTTTGAGTGAAGAATCGTAAGCTACACCTCAAGTTATGATGGATTTCTGAAGATGTATCTGAAAGACCTGACAAAGTCTTATCAAAAGATGTATCATTTCCCATTTCTCAACCCCTTTCCTATCAAATGCGAGCTGAGGCAACATCAGTGCATATAGTGTCATCATTCAGGACTGTGCCACCCTGAATTTTCGCATCGGCCAAAGATGACCAGAAAAAGGAGTTTTTTTCGGAAAAAAACCATGCAAATTGGGAAAGTTGCTCGATATTTTTTGGTTGCTACAAAAAAAACACCTTTCACACGAAAAATTGCGCGTTACCTGAAATGGATACGGTTTCAAGCCAGTTTCATTTCAGATGAGCAGATCAAAAGTGGAGGATTATTAACCTCCCTGAAACTAACATAGATAACATGTTCGCGCCTGAAAATGGATGGTTGGAATATGATCGTTTCCTTTTGGGTCCCGGCCTATTTTCAGGGTGTATGTACATAGAATCATCCCCTTGACGGTGGCAGGTTTTTGGAGTTGATTTTCAGGATCCAAGGAAGTAGCCTTGCATCACTTGGAAACGATGAACATACGGTGGATGGAAGAAATTCTGCACCAGTTGATAGGGTCGATATCGCACAATTTTAAATTATTTACAGGGTTTTATACATCCCAGGTGGTGCAGGATTTCTTCCAGCAACAGTATCAATGATTCAATCAAAACAAATGTGAGGTTTGGTGTTGGTGTTCCTATATAGGTGTTGCTTGCTATGGGTCTTTTTGGGTCTATATATTAAATACATTAGTTCATAGGTCATTCAATACAATGAACATAAACATTTTCTGACAAAGTATACACAGCCCCAGATTTATGCCCCGCCCCCCCTGAACCTCAATGACTATTGGGAATATGTTTTTCATGTTTGTCTAAACTGTTTGGACAAAAATTTGAGTTCCCCTCGCCTTGCGATCGGATCTCTACACAAATCCCAAAAGATCTGAGTGAAGAAACAACAAATTCACTCCAAGTAGTTGGCCCACTTGCCTTGAGCCAGTTGGTATTCGACCCGCTGAAATAATCCCAACAAAAACAACCGTATCCAACAAAAGTCACGGGCGGTATATGTCACAATGACTGCGAAGATTCTTATGTTTTTCTTTTTGGGGAAGCGAATTCAATTCATTTTGCAGGACATTTGCCTGGTCCATCCACAATACGTGGCGGTTGCTGCCAATCCGGTACCTTTGATGCACAATGTGTTGTGGTAGATTGTGGTGCACATTTTGTACTGTAAACTGTAAAGTCACATTTTTTTGTACTATGATGGGCATAATTCATATACTGGGTGGTGGTATCGCATATTTTTCAAATGGGTTGGTTCAACCACCAAGCAGTATATGATAATTTGTTGTAGAGATATTGAATCCGAGCTCCAACATTGTAGAACTATGATACAAAATATATATATATAGATAGCTCAGCTGAGCTATGTACAGACATTGATCGTACATGTATGACAAAAATCCGGTGCATAGGCTCTATGGAAATGTGTGTACCGCATACACATGCCCGTATCTATACCAAAATCCAATATGAACATTTTGGGATGAGCATTCCGGTTTATATACTCTTGTTGTTTAAGAACTGGGGTTTGGTCATAGCAGTGCTTATCTAAGTTATGTGTATTTGTTATCTAATTAGCAGCATATATAGATGTACATACACGCGCACCCCGTTGGATACTCTGCACCTAAGGAATGTTAAGACATCCCATTAAACTCCTGTTAATAGGCAAGAATAGGCCAAATTTTCCGGACGAACTAAATAAACCATCAATACGGTTCCCTAAAACCCCCAAGATGGGCAAAACACATCAAAAGGTGCTTGGTTGGGAGGTCTCACAAGTTCCTTCACTTTTTGGGGATTCTTAAAAGGCTCAGAAAAAAGCAAACTTGTCCGACGTGAGCAAAGTGAGGGTTATATATCCCAGACACTCAAAATGGGAGTGGTGTACCTACATTTATGACCCTAAACTACCCAAAATGTACTGTAGCATAAACCTAGAGCCCCAATGACCTCTATTTTTTAAAGGTCAACCCATCCAAAACAAGGCCGAAATGCCATTCAAAACAGGGGGCCCCATTTGGGTTCTAGGAATATACCAGTCCCATTTTTCGTGTCTGGGATACCATCACTCCATCCCCGGATGAGGGTGGTGGTTTCAGTGGACTTGCAAAGCTATACGTTTTGGACCTACAGAAAGCCATGACTGTGCCTTTTTTTGCACAGAAAACCGTTGAACGTTCCAAAATCGTGGGGCCGAAAATTTACGGTGTTTTTTGTGTGGGTTTTGGGGTGGTTATTATAGTCATAGCCAAACGGAGTTACACTCCCTTTAAAATGGTGGTTTCCTTTTGGATTTTCCTTTTGCACGGGTCTATTTTCAGGGGCGAGCTGTTAGTTTCAGGGAGGGTAGTTAGTTGTTTTGTGTTTTTTCTTGATGGAAGTTGCTAGCTAGGTAGTAAGTTGGTTTATAACCTATTTAGGCGACTTACAATCTACCATGATATTCAAAGTGACCTTTTTTGGGATGGTTAAGTGACCCCTTGCCTTTTTTTCAAGTGACCTCCAACTGGGATATAAAATTGTCACATTGAATCACCTGGCACTTATACGTAGGGGCTTAAAAAATCCATTTCCTAAGTACCAGCAGGACATCCCAGTACCGAAATTTCGGACCGAGTCAGCGGAGGGTGCTGAAAAGTCTCACATATTGGACCCCTAAAATGGATGCTTCAGAATACCTGGTGTCAATGATGTTTGACACATCCACGAGTTCAACTTGTTTTTCTTGTTTTTGTTATACTTTTTTTTATTGATTTAAATAGGAAACCCTCCGAAGGTTTAAGGTAGTTCACCTGAAAATGGAACCCTGATTTTGTGGTAGGAGGTCATTTTTTTGGAAATTGCTACTCCCTCGAAGCTTGACATAGCCCCTGAAAAATGATGGTTGGAAGACGAGGCTCTCCTTTTGCGATGGTAACTTTCATGTTATCATGGCTGGTCAACCTACATCCCCCCCCCAGAAATAAGGCCTTAATAAGGGCTTATTAAACCATTGGTTTCCCTTAATAAGGCTGCATTAAACCGTATCCAACCAGCATGGTCACTGCCAATGTCAGGGGGTTCTGAGCTCCAACTCTGGGATGGCAAAACGCCACTCTACGATGATAAGGTGGTGTTGCACGATGAATTAAAAGGGGACCTTCTTTGTTGAAAATCATAAGAAACTTAACATCCCCTTAAGAATTGTATGTTTTCCTCCAAGAAACCCTAGGATCCCCGGGATCAACTGTTAAAAAATGATAAGACGCGACGTACAGTTGCGGTTTCAAACAAATTGCCATCATCTACCTGTGGTGTGAGGACGGTAGTTTCGACGCCGCAGAGCTGACGACAAAACGTGGCTTGTCCAAGGATCTTGAGGTCCTTAAAAAAGAAGTACCTATAGAACCCAAATGGGGCCCCCTTGTTTTGATTGAAAAGAAGGGGCCTTGTTTTGGAGGGGGTTGACCTTCAAAAATAGAGGTCAGTTGGGTTCTAGGTATATATATATATGTTATATATGTTATATGATGGTCTGATAAATCTTTTGATTAAGTATATATAGATTATACATTTGGGATCCTCCCCATCCCAGTAACAGTCACCACCATTTCTAGTAGGAAATCTCTGTAAACCTTTGTTTGCAATTGTTGTTACAGGAAAGAATGTTACTGCGAATGCTTGCCCAAATGGAAACATCTTGTCAAAACAATTGTGCGGTCCGAGCATCAACCCAGATATCATTTGAGCATTGACCAAAACCCTGGTTACTTGTTGTATATAGGGGGTTATACTACCCAGTTATATGGGGGTTATAGTAAGCCAATATAAAGATCCATATAAACCAATCAGTATAATAGATTTTTTGGAAGCTTGCAAACTCTTGGTCCCGGAGGATATTTCTTCATCGGGGATGTGTGAAAAGATCGCTGTGAACAGCTGGGCAACCAGAACATCACCTCCATTGAAAGGGAATACTCTTCCTGAAACCAACATTTTCGCACCTGAAAATGGATGGTTGGAAGACTGAACGTCCATTGAAAAAATAGTCCCCTGGAATTGTTGATGAAGAAAATCAATACTAAAATTTCATGGCCTTTTCCAAAAGACTATGACTATGACTATTTAATGGTCGACCTGGACCCCAGGGTATGTCCAATGACAACTTTCGTCCATGAGCCACTAATCAATCAGTTTCCAAGTTGAAACCAAATTTGCTGTACTTCAGAGCTTTCCGACATGTTTGCCATACTGTTGATGGAAGCAATCCGGCTAACCTGTTGAGGTTGGTAGTTTATCCGCATAATTCAAAGGGTTTTAGCACCATCCCAGGTGGTTGGCCAGATTTCTTCCATCAACAGTAGCAATCTGGCCTGTGATCTACTTCTAGTCAAGTTCTGTCACTTTTTGGTTGACGGCACTTCCAAGATCCGGATGTGTTTGAAAAACACATGGAGGAAACTGGAACTTCAACAAAACAACTCAGAAATGACCAGAAAGTTCACCTAAACGTTGATTATGCTAGTTCATTATCTACCTAGAGCCCCAATGACCTCTATTTTTGAAGGTCAACCCCCTCCAAAACAAGGCCGAAATGCCAATCAAAACAGGGGGCCCCATTTTTAGGTTCTAGGATATATTTACCTTGGCATGTGAATCCAACAAATTGAATGGCAAGTAATGATGGAACTCGAATTTTTGGTAGATAATAATGAGAGCTTGCTGAGGGGTCGGCCTCATCCACCTGCCTATCCAACCTATGATCCAATCGGCGCCTGATATTTTTCCCCTTGATTTTTTTGCGCCTGGGTTTGGAGCACCTCAAGCTCGCCCATGAATGGTCAAGTAGGGAAAAAAATGCTTCCAAATTAGGACCCGAAAAATATATATATATATATATATAATTCCTACAAGGTGTGCCCCCAAGACGATCGCTACCACATGGAGTTGTAACCCCTATAAGTAGGGTGAAATAACCACAGTTGCCTATCTATCTTCGGCCATTTATAGGGATGAAACAACTCCATTTATAACGATCGGCAAAAGGGGCCCACCTGGTAAATAAATGGAACCTCGAAGTCTTTAGGTAAAATCTTAACGTCCAACTCGCTGGGGTCACCACAAATGGTGGTTTTAGTAAGCGAATCCCTCCCAAAATGCCTGGGTCTGTCAATAGGCTGCCGTTTTATGTTTTTTTTTCGTCAAGTTTAGGAATTAAAATTTGGTGCATGCCTAAACCGTGGTTCACAGTGGAGAAAGAATTATGACTATTTAGTAGGGGCCCTAAAAACTAGCCTTCATGATCCATTGGCTTACACCATTGTTTTGACAGGATCCAAATTATACCAAACAAAATCCCAATACTATATGTACTTGGGTCTAAACTCCCATTTGTTTCCATATCATAGGGGATGGTCATCAACCCAATTTCGTAGGGGTTTCTATATTCCTACGATAAATATTGCCGTCATTGAAGGCGGGGTCCGACCATTCCCGCCCAGAAAAATTATAGCCACTTTTGACCCGTTGGCACCATACATAAATACCTAGAGCCCCAATGACCTCTATTTTTGAAGGTCAACTACCCCTCCAAAACAAGGCCGAAATTCCAATCAAAACAGGGGTCATTTCGGAAGTTCTAGGTACTTGGAGGATCATCCCAGGTCGTTGGATACGTGGTTAGTAAAGCCATAGTGAGTTTTCGTCCCCAAAGGAATCGGGTCGTGGGACTCCAATGGCCTTCCGTTCGTCCTGGGAGATGATCCTCCAAGCCCCTGGTCCCCACCTATGGTAAGTGGAGTTATAAACCTGCCTGAAATATTATTGATGGACAAAATTCTGCACCAATTGAGGTTGGTTGTTTATCTACCATTATTTACAATTGTTTCATACATCCCCAGGTGGTTCTTTGGGATTTCAGCCATCAACAGTAGTAGGGTATTACGTAGGGTGAAATTTCACCCTTCAAGTTGAAGTTTTAGCCTACGAAACCTGAGGCTCTCAGACGTACTTTAAATGTTTGGCCACGATTTCGGACTTGGGCTTTGCTGCGGGCACTGCCAATCGCACGGTAAACCGTTCCCGTTTGGTAAAGGGGGAGTGGGAATGGCAATTGATGGACAGATGCGAGGTTTGAAGAGGTGTTTCATTTTTTTTTGTTTGGGGGGGGGGGAAACGAATTACCGCGTTTTCTCTAGATGTGCCAAAAAACAGGTGTTTGCAAAATTGCAAAATGCGAACTGAGCACATTGGTGAGTTTTTATGAGCAAACAATAGTCTTTGATATAAGTAGAGGGATATGTTTTCCACTTTTTGCCGACGTGTTTGTGAAGGACATCCGTAGGAATTATTGGTATTGCAAGACGTCACCACACCATAAAAAGTATCCTAGATCTTTCACTTCAGGAAGTGGGTGTCATTGTCATCACCATCATCATCATCATCATCATCATCATCATCATCCTAATCCTAATCCATTTCTGCAGGACTGCCATCCAAATGATATCCATCGAAAAATGTTTTTGTTGCCGTTTTTGTCGCCATCCCTGGAGTTGAAGGGATTTCAGTACAACTTGTTTTTTGGGTGATTTTTTTGGGTGACATATTTTGCAAATGGGATGGTTGGAACCACCAAGCCAGTTACCATACATAGATCCTATGGGATATGGTTCACATGCACTAAGCTTTTCCAGCAAAAATGGCAGGTGGATCTATATATGGCATCTTCTCTGAGGACAACGGCCTTGTCGCTGGGCGTGACGACTAACTAGTAATTTTTGTGGGTCCAAATGGGGGTCCTTAAATGAGCAGTGAATCAACACCCTGGTCTAGCTGGTGCAGAGATTGGCAAATCTTCGGCTTATTTCAGGGAAATCTAGGTTGAAATATTACAAATTGGCCAGATTATACTGGTCTAGCTGATGGCAACTCAAATATTTGTTTATTTTCACCTCGAAAATTGGGGAAGATGAACCCATTTTGACGTAAGCATATTTTTCAAATGGGTTGGTTTTTGAAACCACCAAGCAGTGTTTGTATTTTTACATAATCAGATATAATTAGTATACTACCCAGGTAAGATAGGAAACATACAAAGCAAGCTAAACTCCGGGATTGACCAACCAGTATACTGAAATGTCCTTAAGGGTCTTGAAGACTACAGAAATGTGTCCCAAACCAAGACGAAGACGGTTCTTTATACACATTCGAATGTTTTAACAGAACAAGGTATCAAATCACAGTTTTTGTTATCGAAGATGTACCATTCTATAGTACAAACTTAATTCTAGTTGGATGGTTTCGCTTTGTCTCATACGAATGACTTTTTTTTGTATATAAGTTCTACGTTTTTTTCTGAAAGTTTTGAATAATCTTAACTTGAAGGTGGGCTGGTTGAACGAACCCTGGATAAGCTGAGCACCGTCAAAAGCTACGAGAAATTCGGTGATCAATACTCAAAAGTAGGGTTCTCAGGGGTGGTTTCAAATATGTTTTTTAATCTTCATCCTGATTTAGGGAAATCATCCAATTTGATTAATATTTTTCAAATGGGTTGAAACCACCAACCAGTGGTGAATGATGATCATTTAGCCAGAGGGGATGTCACAAAATGAAGGACCCCCACAAAAATTGAGGGCAACTTAGCGACTGTAGGAAAATCATTCGGATTTTTTGGCTCGCAAATTGTTCTAATCCCAAAATCAGGGAACACTTCTTGAGAGTGAAAATCAAGAGATATTCCCATGACGGATCCATGTATAGTATATTTTTATTTACTTGCATTTGGTTGATTATGGTTTTCATGTATATATACCAGTCCCATGGATCCTAAGGGATTGAACAAAAACGTGTGAATCTTTATTTCAGGTGATTGGTGGGAAAGGTGCTTCAAAAAACAAAACTGCATGGTTTGGGATTCCCAGGGGCGATATACCATTGAATGAGATACATGAGATACCTTATGGATTGAAGCTGGAATATCAAAGGATTGGTACAAGATGGTACAGCCAAGCCCCTGAAGCAGTGGGAAACAATGTGCCATTTTTTGCTGATATGGATGTAGAAAAGATGGATGCTGCAGCAAGAATGAGTATAACCACTCAAATGAGTATCACCATGAATGATGATGCTATATCAGCCCACCCCTTCCTCACGTAATAGTTTCCAGTTTGGCAGGGGGCTTTAACAAAACGTTTTTGATTCAGATCTTTTTCATGAATGTTTTGGGGCCTGCTAAAGCGGCCTCTTTAGCTGTTTTTTTCGGTGGGAGTAGGGGCCTGGAACCATATATAAGATCCCAGGAACTATATATATATATATATATCTAAAATCTTCCCCTCCAACCAATCCGCGACTTGTTTCAGCTAAAACAATCTTCTAGGTGGTGGCAACTCAAATATTTTTTATTTTCACCCCGAAGATTGGGGAAGATGATTTCCAATTTGACTTGCGCATATTTTTCAAATGGCGTTGGTTCAACCACCACCTTTCGTCTTTTTTCACACACCCAACAGGCAACCTTACAAGCAGTTGAGAGTGGTGAAATCCTGGCCTACGAAGTTGCCTGGAAATTTGAGATCAACTTTTGGAGGGTACATGGAAGTAACCTGGACAACCTCAGCTGGTAGTTTCTTTAGGTTAGGAATTCTATCAGAAGTTTTGGAATAAATCCATTTTTCATGTCTACATTATATATTTTTTGACTTGGTAGAACATGAGTTTGCTGCAGGCATGAGAGCTTTCAGAGCATTTTTCAGTTTTGAGTTCCTTTTGATATATATTGTGAATATGTTTCTAGTATAATGAGAAATGTATAGAATAGACAACTACGGGATACTACGGCTGTATTATAGGTGTGTGACATCAGATGTTTCCACCATGATTTCTTCAAAAAAACCCAGGTTTGTATATCTTGAGATTCTGAAAGATCATCATGTCCACCGTTTTGTACAACAGGGGCGGCTGAAACCTTCAACTCATGATGTATTTTCTTCTTGAGGAGTTTTTTGCCGATTCAAAATTGTGAGGTTCACATATTTCACCCTTTCCATGAGAAAAAAGTCTTAGGGACATTGAAGGAAACTCACACACAAATAGGTATTTCAGAATCAGTGGCATTGGGCTTTGATATGATTGGATTGGAACGATTAAACTTCCCTTCTTTGATTTCTTTGCCTTTTTACATCATATGTCTTCTCGTGAGGGAACCAAAAAAACACCAACAACGGTGCGAGATGAGACGCGGTTCACGTAGATTAAGATCAAAGATCTTAAGATTCTGTGAAATTTGGAACGCAAAACACCATGAACTACCAGCATTAAACATGCCCACCAAGCTATGCTCAAATTCCATTGGATCTGTGATCATTGGAGAATCCTTTGAGGTCTCATTCACATCCACATAAATTTGTGACCCAACACCAGCAATTTTTCCCCCGAAAAATTGAAGATGCAATCTGAAAAAAGTCTGTTATGTCAAAAATTGTGGGGAGTTTTTCCCACCGTTTTCCAAACATGTGCATTTTTTCCACATGCCTTTCTTGTTTTGGGTCCTCTCAGTCTTTCAAACCATTTTGTTGAGGTTAGGCTTCCTGCATGGTGCTTATTTGGCTGTGGGCACCGCAGATAATGAAGCGCGAAGCCCCAAAGATGTGCAACTTTTTTGGGCCCTTCAAAACTTGGAGCATTGAGGATGTTTTTTCAATACTTCTTTCTGGTTCCCTTGATAGGTAGGCTTGGTAGCATATGGGGCCCCCCGGAAGGCAAGGACTATAAGTGGTATATAAGTGGTATTTTTCCTGCCAAGTGGGTGATTATATATCGCCGATCCCACCTATTAAGGCAACCAGACGCAGCTATTGATTTTTGGAGACCAAACCAGAGGATTTTGCTGAGAAAACAACGCTTAGGCTCTTAAAAGGACAACTCCCAAAAAAGCAGACTAGTGTGTGTGTTTTTTTTTGCGCATTTTTTCAGAGCAGATTTGTTTTGCCGGATGATTTCGATCATTGACTGACATAATATTATTTGATATATGTGGACAGAAGAGTATATGACATATGAGTATGGTTCAACACAGGGATTACTGTACCAATTTTGCGATCAGCGATTGGGATTGTAACCCATAGGATCCATGTATGGTCTATTTACTTGCATTTGGTTGATTTTTATGGTACTGGTAAATGTAGGTATAAATACCGTACATGAATCCTATGGGTAAGACTGCCAGATTTGATTTTTTCTGTTCTTTTTTCTTCGACCATCCATCCATCATTTAAGATTACGGGCTTCATTGTTTTGATACATACCTGTCTCGCACCTGTCAACAAAAAACCTGGTATATAGCCAGATAAAAAAGCTATGCTTGTTGACTCGTCGTACTGCAAACCCTTTCCCGCTTGGTACTGCAAGCCCTTTCCACCTAGAACCCTTTTGTCAACATGATTCTGGTCAGATTTCACCCCGGGAATACCTTAGGTAATTCAATCTAAAAGCCGGGTGATCATTTGACCGTATCACACCTGCCATGAAACATGGACGTAAGCATACTTTCTTCCTGAGGTCTACCCTTGGGGTCCCAAAAAAAAACATTAGATAGATTTAAATAGTCATAGTCTTTTGGAAAAGACCATGAAATTTTGCTAGGGATTCACAATCCACAATTCCAGAGGACTATTGTTTTAATGGTCGGCTTGACTTCCAGGGTATGTATATATATATATACATACTGTATACACAAGCATTTTGCCACACCCGTGACCTAAAGCAGGGTTTTTCTGTGTAAGTCCGTCCTCATACCGCAAGTCCTCTGTCCGAATTGAACAAATGGAAATCAGAATGAACCATATTTTCTAAATAAGCAAAGGTGCATCCATTCCACAGCAGCTTTGACAGCTACACCAGCAATGTAAGTGGTTAGTTAAGGGAGTTACAAGTTACAACCCATTTACAACTAGACTAACCCGATCCTTAAGGGGCTTACTAGTCATGGTCATTAACCACCTATCCAAGTCCTGGGATGATCCTCTACCAGTAGCTCCCCTAGCCGCTTTTAGTACCTTTCCCAGGTGCAAACCTTTGGCTTCAAGCGCTTGATGAATGGCAAGTCTCGAGGGCTTCTTGGGCCCAAAAACGATCAACTCATCAACCAAAAAAGAGGGTTGAAAAAAGGACCCCATTATAGGGATTGGCATTCTTAACTACCCTTGGACCCCGTTTAACCCATGAAAAATGAAGGTTTTACACCCCCAATATATGGGTTTCACAACCCCTAAAAAATGAAGGTTTTGGGTTCCCATGGTAGGTGGTGGCAACTCAAATTATTTTTTATTTTCACCCCGAAAATTGGGGAAGATTTCCAATTTGACGAAGATCTTTCAGATGGGTTGAAGCCCACCAACCAGTTAAAGGTGGGGCCCGAGTAAACTCCCCCAATATTTTGTTGCGACTTTTGACCATGGGATAAAAAGCATATTTACCTACATTTGGCTGAACATTTGGTAAATTTCAAATCTATAGATCAATATTCCATATAATACATGGAACATCGTGGCATATTGGGGGATGGATCAAACAATGCAAAGTGCTAGGATTTGAATAAATGACTGATGATCTAATGAATAAATGACCCCTGTTTGAAGGAAATTATCGTCTATGAGATTCCATGGCAAGCTCATTTGTTTGGCCCCGGAATCATTGAACAATGGTAGAGGTATATGGGTATATACGCGTATATATATATATATATTTACATATATATATATATATTTACATATATATATATATTACATATATATATATATATTTACATAAATATATATATATATATATTTACATATATATATATGGGCCATTACGAGCTCACATAAACATATCTTATGATTATTGACTATTGATTACTGTACTGTACATAATTATCATATCTACATTTTTTCTTTAAACTAGCTACATATGCTCATAAGATTCCATAAGTAACTATGATTCTCAGAATGACATCTTGGGCCGACATATTTTTTTCAAGTGAAGCTGGGAGGGTTTATCTAACACTACTGTTGATAGCTGAAATCCTGCTAGCCAGGTGAGGTTGGTATCATTTACATTGTTTTAGCACCATCCCAGGTGGTTGTTTGGGATTTCTGAACCATCAACAGCAGTAATCTAGGTGGTGGTTTCAATCATTTTTATGTTCACAAACACTTGGGGAAATGATCCGATTTGAAATGGGTTGGTTTCAACCACCAACTAGATAGTGACTTGACTCAGCTTGATCGTACTGTCCTTAAATGGCAAAGTGCGGAGCAGAGTCACTTTGTCAGATCGCAGGATGCAGGAAGGCAGCTCCAGTTCTTGACTAAGCCATAGGATCCACTTCACTGGTAATTTCTTTCGATGAAATTAAATGTTCAAAGCTTCAGAAACATGTAGGTAGATATTTCTCACCAAATACCCTCCCTAAAACTAACATAGCCCCTAAAAATGGTGGTTTCCAACAGGAATCTCCTTTTCCAGGGGTCTGTTTTCAGGGGCTATGTTAGTTTCAGGGAGTGTACTCATGCTATAACTCTCATGATTTTTCGAATGGGAATATCTACGTCATATCGTATCATACCGTATCCAATGGCAGGTCACTGACGGTTTTTAATGGTCGCAAAATCCCATCCCCAAGTCATAGGATTATATTATAGATGATTATAGGGGATTTCTCCCTTTCTTAGGATATATCTGGATCCTTAGGGAACATTGACAGTCTTAGTGATTTTGGTTGTTGGTTTTTCCACGGAAAGCTCTTCTTGCCTCGCAATTTTTTAAGGCAACCAACGATGATTTTGCCTATTGAGAGCCTTGGCTGGATGGACAAAATGGTGATACCCCAGAGAGAAAACTAACAAATGTCCCCTGAAAATCAATGGTTGGAAGTTCAGATGTATTTTCCTATTGAAACATAGTCATCATAGTCCCTTTTTGAGGGACATTCGTTCATTTTTGGGGGTGCAAAACTGTGTGAAACCGATGCAAAACACAGAATGGGCAAAAGTTTAGAACCATGACTGCAAAACTTCCATAGAACAAACCTCGAAAATTGGATAAAACAATTCCACAGCTTAGAGGAAAAGAAGACAATAAAACAACGCACATGTAGACAACAGACTCGAAGCTTGGAAAAACGTGTCAATTTCATGTTCAATTTACAGTATTTCGTTTTCTTTGAGTTTCTGTGAGTTCAATTCGTGGCTTTTCAACGGTGGCGTTCAACCAAAGTTTTTCATCTCCTAGGAGTCGCGTGGTGGATTTTTTGGAGTTGCCAGGGGCCGGTTTGGCGGTTGCAGGTATACAACAAGTTGCTTGGCTAGTTCATGTTTCGAAAGTATGGGTTAATGACTGCTGATTTGATGGTATTGTTTATGCCATTTGAAACTCTCACTTATCTTACTTGGCCAATGGCTAAACTTTAAATTCTTGGGGATTGCTTTTTTAGTAGGGAAAATAAAGTTCAAACTTTTCAGGGTCCATTGGCTACGTCAGTTATTATTTTACAAATGTGTGTGTGGGAGGGTGTCTGATCGGAGGATCAACAATGAAGTAATCATGTGATTTGGGCAATATATAACGACCTTTTCCCGCCGAGTAGTCACCTTAAATGGTGGTGAAAAGTAAGGGGAGTCTTCCCCAAAATCTTCAGGTCGAGGATTGTTTATACTAATTTGCTTAGCATGACTGATGATTTGATGGGATTTTGTTGGGAAAATCAATTTGAAACAGTCAAAGATTTCTTTCTCTACGACCCTGCAAGGGGTGCCGAAAGGTTGGTAAGGGGTGCCAGTCTGCAACCCCTTAGGGTTTGAACACCACCTGTTGGAGGGTGAAACGATATCTTTCTTTTGACTTTTTGTTTGCTTTTGTTGCGTGAAATGCTTGATATGATGATAGAATTTATCCGGATTCATTCACGGGTAGGTTTGGAATTTGGCCTTTGGTTTACCCATTTTGGTAACTTTTTTACGTGGCGTGTTTTACCAACGATTTGTGTGGCAATTAAGTGGACCCGCGAAGGGTTTAACGCTGAAAGTTGGTGATTTATGATCCATAAGGGGGCACATTACATGATGTTTTTTTTTTTTCGGGGGGTTCACCTCCTGAAATAATATTTTTTGGGGGGATGATAGGATGATCATCCTAATTCACCCCCGCTATCATGATCCATTCTCAAATCATATTCATTCTTTTGAAGGGTGTGTATGGTTGCATGTCCAGATGAACAATAAATCAGCAAATATTTCAGGTACCTAAGATGGAAGTACTCACCTATATAAGCTGTATGTAAGGTTTATGTAAAGGATTTAGCTCCCCAATTATCACTAGACATTTCAGGTAAAATGGAGGAATCCTCACCTATATATGCTGTATGGATACGGCTTATGTAAGGGACACCCCACCCCCAAAATAGCCGAAAATCAGGTTCAGTACCTGCATTTTTGGTACCTTAAACTTTTGTTGAATGAACATGGAATCGAATCTAGGTGGTGGTTTCAAATATCTTTTATCTTCACCTCGAAACTTGGGGAAGATTTCCAATTTGATGAGCGCATATTTTTCAGATGGGTGGCAACAAACCACCAACCAGTACACCCTGGAAGATTAACATGGAACCTACAAATCACCCATTTCGAAAGGAACATGATCTTCCAAACCATCATTTTCAGGTTCCATGTTAATCTTCCAGTGTGTAATTGGTGAGTTTGTCTCAACACACGTTGGGTCGTTTGGATCTGTGAGACTCTGAAATCTTGGTGATGCCAACGCTGTGAGGGAAGAAAGGTGTACCAAAGAGGCCACACTTACAGGCCCGTTACGCACCTAGTTAGTTGGGTAGCACTGAATTTCAAATTTGAAATCATTGCTAGGCCCAAACCAAAAAAAATAGAAGTTTAACGAAGTCGCCAGTTTTTCACCCCTTCAAATAGCTATCAGCTTCAGCGCTTCAAAGAGAAAGACTGCCCCAGGTGCATTTCTTCAGTTCTTCAGCAACTCAACTGAATGCCAATTCTGGACGTTCCACATCTTTTAGCAGCTTGCGTGACTGTTTGGATGAGAAAGGTACCTCGATTACACACGGTTTCTTCGGTTTGGATGTTTTTTCTGAGGCTGCCTTGGTTGTTCTGAATGCGTGGGTAAAGGATGGCAGTCTTTTTGAAAGATGCTCATGTTTTACTTGGGGTGGTAAACAGTAATGGAAACTGTATATAGACATCTCTCCTAAATTGAAATTTCCAATCATTTCTTATTGCTTCAAAAAAATAAGACCTTTAAATGGACGAAAGAGTACCTTCTTGTACAGTTCTACAAGAAAAAACAACAGCCAAAAAGTCCCATGTCAGTGTTTCCGCCACTTCAAGCCTCGAGAAAACCCTCAAGATGTGAAGCAAAATGAAGCGAAGCTACAAAAAAAGTGGAAGCAATTTACTGGACCTGGACAGTTTTGGTTAGGAAACAAATATGGAATCTGAAATCATGAAGGCTTACTATCGCCGTGCCATAGTGAGCTTTTTGGTGTAATGTAGTTAGTCCTTCCATCTATGGCCCTTATATTCTCATTTGAATAGCACAACAGTGTTATTTAAGCAACAGAAAAATAACATAGCTATGAAAAACCTCCGCTACGTTGTTGTTGAAAAGACGAACACATTTAGCTATTGATTGGCGAAAGTTGCAAATCATGCTGTTTGATGAAACGACTGAAACAGCAGAAATCCAGTGTGATCATCGCTTAAAGCGAAAATATGTAGTGACAGTCAGCAAAAATGGTGTGTATTTGTGTCCTTTTTCTGTAGCCTGCGATTTTTGTTAAAAGTCAACTTTGCAGTTTGCTTTACACTCCCGGATCAAATAACATAGCTGGCTGGAAAATGGACCCTGTAAAGATGTATTTCCTCTTTAAAATGGGGGATGTTCCAGGCAGCTATGTTCGTTTACCAGACATTATGTCATGTCATTTTTAAGAATGCTTATGATTCATCCATATAGGTTTGTATTTCCCCTGTTAACCCAAGTTAGTTTCTTTGGAAATGTGCTTGGGGTCCAGGATTCCCAAGGTTGCTTCTGGGCTCCCCAACAAACTCACCCCAACCCGAACGACAGGTTTGACAAGTCACATTACCAATGTGCAGCCTTTATCGGGGGAGCAGGTGGCAGTGGCTGTTTCTGCGACTTGGCAACATTTGCAACGATTTTTTTTTAAAACAGAACTTGGAAAACCTACTGTTGATGGAAGAAATCCTGCACCACTTGGTAGATAGTTTATCCCACATCCAAATCCTTGGTTCGGAATGTGGCTTGGTACTGGTATGTCCATGGTACCGAGTAAATGGATTATATAGGGAACCCCTATATAAGTAGGTTGGATATACGTCTCCCAAATAGGTGAAACAAACCAACTTACTAATTAAATACGATCACTTCCATGGACAGCCTAGTAGTGTACCCATTTTTTAGGCAACGGGGATTGCTGGTTTTGGTGAAGTTGATGGGACATTTTCCGGCAACGGCTGTTTTCCAGGAAGGAAATATCAGAATGCAGATCTGGATTTGTTCCGTCGACACACGCAATTTTGCGCCTTTGGAATCCGTTTTCACCCCATTTCTTTAAGCTACAAATGTTTGGGATTCACTACACCCTTGGGAAATTCACAGAGGGATGGAGAGGGTGAAATTGAGCATTCAAGACCAATCTCAAGCAATAATTTCCCTCTCGGGCATGATGTTCCGGTTGCCTCCTGTCTTTGATTTTTCCGGGGTGTAGATTTTTCAGCCGCCGGTTTTACCGGCACACTCTACAGCCAGTTGGGAAGGGTTTTGCTTCATTGAATCGAGGATCGAAGTTTGATCATCTGCAAATTGCACGTTCCCAACATCTACAAGTGACTTGGCTGCCTGATGACTCCCGTTACTGAAAAAGATTGCTGGGGTCAAGACAGCATTTCTGTAGTGACTGTAGGTTTTTGTTGTTGATACCTCAAACCAATAGGTAGGGTTTTGGAATCCCGCTATGATGTCCCTTTTTGTTTCACATGATTACCCCCCTGAAAACTAACATATCTGAAGATTGATGGTTAGATGATGCTTCATTTCCTTTTAAAATGCTCAGGTCTGTACCTTTTTTTCCCAAACTGTCACGGTGGTTTCCTGTCATCCTATGCTTTCTGGGCATATTTCCCTTGTAGCCTACCTGTGGAAAATATGCGACTTCAGGATTCTTTGGGCTACTTCTTGAGGGGAGCAGAACAAAAATAGAAAAGGGGAACTACAGTTGATGGTGTAACCAGTTGATAGGTAGTTTATCCCGTTATTTACAAGGTTTTATATATCCCAAGTGGTGCAGGATTTCTTCCATCAGCAGTATGTTAAGAAAACTTTTCTTTCTTATCATTATCAGGAAGTACTTCCTTCCACCCTTCCCGTTTTTTGGCCAGTGTTTTTTCCATTCTGAAGATTCTCAACCAAATTATTTGAGCAACTCGGTTTTTAGCAACTTCATAAGAGTCGTCTTTTTTGCAAACATCATCTTTTGTTGGCACATATGTTTTTCCACGTGAAAGTTTTCTTGAACAAGTCTTCTTGCACAAACACTATAGCATCATGTTTTTCAATTCATTGATCACAAATAAAGGTTGCTTGTGATAAATGAAATACATAATAATAATTTGATAAATACTTCTCCATGCCCTTCTTTAGTTTTTTGAGTTTTAACAGGTCTTACTGTATTCTGTATTCTGAACAGTTTGGTGTGTTTTCAATTACTTCATGTTCAGGGACGGGTCCTCCACCAAAATTCAAAATACAGTAATATACAAATGATGTTCATCAAAATGCCATGATGAGTGTTTTAGATGTTCTAATTCATGTTTTGTGACAGTATAAGATGGAGTATCATCAATATACCGAATATACCATGTAATTTTGCAAGGATTCAATACTGGTGATTCTTTTCCCCTTGTTCTAGGCATCACCAGAAATAAGAAGGGCTTACAAGACCTAGGCAACGGGAAGATGATGGAAGCATGGATGAAAATTGGTAAGCACTCAGTTGCTGTTGCGGGGTTTCTAGCTATGTATATGGATGTTTCCGAAAATAGTGGTACCCCCAAATCATCCATTTTAATAGGGTTTTCCATTATAACCCATGCATTTTGGGGTACCCCTATTTTTGGAAACACCCATATTTTGCTTCAAAGCTAAGGTTTTTTTGGATGGAACAAAAATGATGGATGATTCAAAACCAACCATTTCCAAGCCAGGCCAAGAGGATTTACGAACTTGACTCCTAGCTTTGCAAGTGCCATTTTGGCATCTTGGGCTCCCAAGAGGTTTAACGGCACGGCACGTGCATGGTAGCACCGGGTTGGAGGGATAGCACCAGAAAGCACCACACAAAATGACATGCCTTAGTTCAAGCTGGACCTGTTCGAAATTGGAGGAAGCAACTTATATAAAGGAAAATGGATGAACATTGGGGAAATCACATCGCCCCTACCTTGAAGATTATCAGTTTTTTTGATGACATCAGAATCATTTTCATAATTTGTTTTGGGGGGAGAGGGACCCCATTCCTTCAGATCCCTTAAGGTTAGGGGTGGTGGAATCATGAGATGGAAGGTGAAAACTAGACCATGCCATGAATTTATATAGCTCTTTCGTCAAATTATAGCGACCTCTCGAACCGACCTGGGCCTCCAAAATGTAGCTGAGGTTTCGAGAAATCCCCGGCTGTTTCAGGGAAATCTAGGAGTGTGAAATATTATAATTTGGCCAGATGCACTCTCATCTTGATGATCCTGCATAATTTCTGGGTGGTGAGATTGACGTATTGATTTTTCGCCCATTTTTGATCCGAAGGATCCAAAAACCACGGCAATTTCCCCAAAGCTTGTAACTTTTGGATCAATGGCATGAACAAGGATTGGATCTATTTCCACAGTCTTTTCACTTGAGTTCCAAATTTGGATTGTGCATGATTGTTTATAGACAAGTTTATGACGTCAAACAGTTTTTGGATATATTTGGGTCACAGAATTTGACGGATCATTTCGGGTATTTCGACTTAAAGATTCGGACATTTACTGAGTAGATGAAGATGGATGAAGGGCAAGGTATGATGGGTTGAATATATTTAGTCTCTGTTTATTTTATTGATTCAGTGGGATTTTCAGGGTTTGATTGACATTTCATGTAAACATGTAATTGCCATATGATTCATCTATAGAAAGTAATGCTAGTACCACAGGTAAATTCGAAAGATGACGTGTAAAGATTTGCTTGTAGGATGCCCCACTGTATGCCACATACAGGAACAGAACTCTGAATATGCTGCAAAAACAAACATTATATGCACATTAAATGAATCGACCAATCAACACAGGTAATGTAACGTTAGGTATTTGTTTGCACATTTTCCCAGAAGAAAAATCGATCATGATAAAGTAGAAGTTTTCATCGTTATGGGCTAAAATGATCAAACAATTAACATATAACAACTCGTTTTCACCGGTGGGTTTGTATCTGCCAGATGTATACATGATTGAAAGAACACGTTTAGAAAGAAAACATCCTTTTGTTGGCGATGGGTTCATCAAAAAATCCTAAGACAGTAACAAATTTAAATCATTTGTTGCCACGCAGATTTACAGCAATCTGAAAAATTGTCATTTGGAAAAGCTGGGTTTAGTAGGGGGGAAGCTCGCATAAATGGTCTTATCCCCTTTTGTGGAACTATATATCTTGATTTGGATGAAAGCTATCATAGGAATATTTCTTATTTTCATGGCCTTTTTGTTGAAGCAGTTGTGGGACCCACAATGTGAAGGCGAATAGATATACATTCCTAGGTGGTGGTTTCAAATATTTATTTTCGCCCCGAAAATTGGGGAAGATTCCCATTTTGACAAGCATATTTTTTCAAATATTTTTCAAATGGGTTGAAATCACCAACTAGATTCGCTATTTTCTGCTTGGAGAATTTCGTAGGCCAATGCGGGTGATCTTTCATGATGAGCGCCATCGGACTCATCGTTGATGGATGCGACTAAAAATCCCTTTTCTGACTCCGAGACTTGCCATAGGATGAACCGCACCCGTGAAAACTAGCAATAGCATAATATCCCCTGAAAAATAATGGTTGGAAGATGATTCAGCCACATTTCCTTTTCAAATGGTCCCAACATTCAGGAGACGAATCCCTGATTTTCTGGGGGAGTGGGGCTAATCAACACTAACCTTCACTCTCAAAGAACCACGTGATAGGAACATCTCCTCCCAACTAAGGAAATGCCGCAAGCTAATTTGCTGGCAGTCGGGATGACCAATGGATTCATAGCCTCTCGATCATTGTTTTGGTGTTGAGGATTACACCCCCGAAATTTGACATAGCCCCTGAAAAATGATGGTTGGAAGATGAGTTTCCTTTTGGGATTGCCCATTTTTAGGGGCGAACTGTTAAATTTCCCGGGGGTGTAACAGTTTAACATTTGATAGTTCATTGTTTGGAGAGACGTGTGGCAAGGCTACCGGTTTTTTGGATGAAGTTCCGCCTTGAAACCGGACCGTTTTTGTTGGAAGTCAAAGCACTCCAGGTCTCAACTTTTTCAAAATGGTCTGACGTTTCGAGAGAGGGAGTTGTTGTTGGGGCTTAAAACCCTGTGAGGATGAGAGTTTTACCCATCCATTTGACTGTTGAATTCATCATGTGAAATTTGATCAGTTGATGCACATTTCAGCTTCCCAATAGTTCAAGAGTTGCCTGACATAGGCTGAAAACTTCACATTTCACATCCTTGTCGATGTCCACCGGTTCATGTTCATGTTAGGATCCCTATAAACCTTCAGTTTTTAGTCAATCATTCGGTTCGGTTAGTGTTTGATGCTAGTAGTTTACTATCCTAAGAATGTCTAACAATCCCCGTTGAAAGGGATTGACACCTGGGGAAATGCATAGGAAACCGTAAACCACCAAACTAAAAGCACCGTTTTGTCGCTGGCTGAATCCCAAGCAGGATGAAATTGGAAGAAGGATTTTGAATGTTTGAGAAATGATGTTTGGAAGAATGCATTCCTTTCAAACGTGGTCCCTTTTCAGGGGTAAACTCGCTGTTAAACTTCGGAGGTTAGTACAGCTATTTCGAAATAGTGAAGAAATGAATCAATTCATCCATCTAAGGAAATTTCAACAGACCCTTTGAACATACCCCAGGCCCTCAACCACCTGCTTTTTATGAAGGAAATCCTTTCATATTTGTATTTTGGGGTACCTGGGGTTTGTTCCAGGGGTCTGTTGGAATTTTCTTGGAGAATGTCAAAATTTGCAAAAGTGCCTCATGTGTTGGTGAAATTGAAAACCGAGGTGATCTACAATATGTCTTCATACTCTTTGAGTGCAAGTGGTGTGTCCCGGAGCATTTCAGTCCGTCTCCCAAAAAGCAAGGGCCAAGATGAATCTTAAGACTTAATAGAAATGAGTAGTGAGTAGTTTTGAAAAACATCTGCTAGTTGGGATATTGTCAATGTCATGGTAAGTCTGAAAGTACTGTTGATGGAAGAAATCCTACACCCACAATCCAAAGGTATCCCCCAAACATTTGGGGTAGGATAGCCATTGCCCAGGTCATGCTTGAAATAGCTCACCACACCCTGGTACCAAGTCACCTGCAAGGTTGTGAACCAATGGATAAGTGAATTATTATACATGATCCCATTCTTTACAAGTTTTTAGCACCATCCCAGGTGGTTTTCTCGCCGTATGTCTTCATGGATCTTCCCATGTTAGCCCATCCTCAACTTGGCGTCCTTCGTAAAGGATTTCCCCTCAAGGAGCCCTTTAAAGGGCACATACTCAATAAATACCCATTATATAAGGTTTATATGGGGTTGATCATTAAGGGGCCCCCATCCCAAGGGTACCATCATTTTCCCTATGACTCTGGCAAACTAACATGGAGAAACAAAAATGGAGGTGAATGGTTCAGATTCGATTTTCCCGTTCATTTCGGGGTTGATTTTCAGTTGAACCAGCTGTTAGTTTTCTGGGGTGTAAGACACATTTCAAAGTAAAGAATCTTTAGATGAAAATCTGATGTTGTTCCGGGATATGCCATTTCGAAACTCTGACAGATTTTTTTTTTCGAAAGGTGTGTTTTTCATGGCGTTTTTTCATTTGTTTTTCGGGGACTCGAGGCTCCCAACGAATCCTTCAGAACATCAAAGCTGTCCACACCACAAGGTACTTCCTTACACCCCTGAAAATTACCACCTAAGGTCAAAAGGTCGATGGCGATAGACGATACCAAAAGGTAGGTGAGTAGAGGGTCCGTATAAAAAACCAAGATGTAGTACGGACGGTTCGGAAACCATCTACTTTTCAACTACTTTTCAACAGCTGGAAGCGGAAACAAGTCACTCAATTTGAAGATCGGAAGTTTTTATTTGAACCAAACCTCCGGTCTTTGGGGTTCAAGATGTTAATATTTCCAGGGCATACCGGAAAATCCGACTGACATGTTTTTTCAGTGGTGATATTTTTTAAGGGCAAATTCCATGAATGACCAAGCCTTTTGGAGGGAATTCCTCCAATTTTGGTAGTTTAGTCAGTGAATCGTTCCCAAATAAATAACCCTAGGATTCAGGTTTAGGAATTATACCGTAATTGGATCCATGGGACTGGTATATTTGCGTACATGAACGGTTGATTTTTATGGTACGTGACGTACGTGTAGGTAAATATACCATTCCCATGGATCCTATGTTTTTTTTTGTAATTTGCCTACCATTTTCTCAAAATTCTTTCGTTTTCAAGGCTGATTTTCACGCAGAAAAAAATCCCACAGGGAAAAGCAACAACACAGGACAGGAGTCGTCCTTTCGCCGACCAAACTTTGCCCCCTTGGTAGGACCGGGAATCCTTGCCCCATGGATCATCCTAAAAGACCAGCCACTTTGTTTGTTCTTGGACTTCCAGGGGTACAATGGTTCTAGTTAGCTCTCAACGTTGAATCGAGATGATGCAAATCAGACGGAAACGGAATCCGTTAAGTCGATTAAGTGGTGATGGGGTGGTGCGTCGGCCCGCCTTTGCCAGTAAAGAATGATTGAGTGGGAAAACTGTGCCACAGAAACCTATATAAACCACCCAGCAAAAGCAGATTCGTACAAAATTCGATATGTTGATATATACACCTCTTCCCTTCAATTTAAACATGTTACATGTTAATCATGTTGCCTAACATTGTTGGAGGGGGTAGCCCCATTTAACATCAACATCAACATTCCCGTCAGTTTTTAAATCCATCAACCGGTCCGTGAGTCTTCACTCAACAACTTCAACCGACGTCACGTTGAGGACCTTAAAGCGATCAGTTTCCTCGGTGCCAATTTGATGATTACATCTTTGGCATCTCAAGATATGCAGCTTTTCCGATGATAGGGAGGTTTCCGGAGTCGGGACCCGTCGATGGGTGAGTGAAAACCTACGAATTGCCCCAGATGTTGTTTTAAAGTCGTTTTTCGTGTTTTTTGTGTGAAAGAAAATGGTTGATAGAAAAGATATGGGCATAGTTGGGGCGATTTATTTGAAAGAACACATGGGCGATATGACTTGATGTGAGCAAGTGTGGAGTTTTTGTGCCAGCATGATATACTGAATATATATAGCATTACTTTAACACATATATATATATATATGCTATATTTATATATACACGTAAAGACACTCTTTAAATTGTTGTGAGATGTACACATAAACCGTAAAAGATATATGTATACATCTCTACAATACAAAGACCGGTGACCGGCAGCCATAGATGTTACCTCATCCAGATTTGTTCATGGGGAGTAGTTGATTTGCTGGTGAGTCACAAAATCACCGTTGACATGTATGAATCTGTATTTTGAAGCTGGTCAAACGGTAGTTCTTTGGAGAGTTGTTGGTGATGTCATGATTTTTTCAGATTGATTTGCCTGGATTTGCGGCTGGCACTTTATTGGAGGTTTGGATGTGTTTTTTGATAATGGATGCGTTTGCTTACGTTGAAGGTGTATCATTCTTTGTTGGGAAATTGATTAGATACGATGAATGATATCATCGTGGTCGCTGGTGCGGCTGCTGCTGCTGCTGCTGCTGATGATGATGATGATGATGATGATGATGATGATGATGATCATGATCATGATGGTGGTAGGTGATTATATATAACCTACCACCTATTAAGGGAACCAGAAACAACCATTGAGATGATGATGATGGTGAATGATGATCCACCTTTTCTTCCGGGCAAAACCAAGATTCTTTTCTGATATTTCACGACGAGGGGCCCCGGAGATCCTACATAGGACCATTCCCAAACGGGATTGGTCCCCTGAAATTAAGGTATTATTGGAATTAACCCCCTCTATCATGTATTCATAATAATTTTAGCACTTTATCAATAAACCACCTCTATTAGTCTGGAAAATATTCAAAATGACGCCAACATCTGAAAGGAAATACATTTTCCAAACCATCCGACGGTTTTGAGTTTTTGCGTTCATTCCCAAAGGCATTCCGAACACCAACATCTTTGGCGGGGTAGCTTCCAAACCATCACTTTTCTGGGGGCGAACTGTTAGTTTCAGGGAGGGTAACTTCAAAAACGGAAACGTTGATGTTCAATGTCCAGTTAGTTAGTTAAGGAAGCCATGAACAGATGAAAAAACATTGAGACTTAACATCCCACAACATTCCCCAAGGACATTGATGGCTGGCACGCAGAATCGAATTTATGTTTCTTGGAAACTCAATTGTTTTTGATTTTTTTTTGGTGATTTAATGATTATTGGTGATGTGGATGAAACGCATCATATTCATCATATACCTATGGATCCTTATTCCCTTGTTTGCTCTTTTAAGGAAACCACTGTTGGTTTCTATGTTAGCCTATCAGCAGAATCCAAATCAAAGTTGCTTTAGAAGTCGATCTTTTTGTAGTGTTTTGGATTCGCCATGCATTTGGCATTGGGGGAAAAAAGGGCGAGGAAAAAATCATGAATGAATGGGGAGGTAATTTTCAGGTGCAGGATTTCTTCCATGAACAAACTGTCAGATAGCAATTCTTTTTGGCTTGGCTTGGCTTGGATGATAGAAAAGATCATGTAGGGTCAACTAGTAACTAGTCACTGAAGTCTTTTTCAGCCGGTAGTATCCTCATGACATGCATGCTGGTGAAACATGGAGATTTGTCAATAACGATTTGTATATTGAACTCTTTAAATGGACCTAACTTGGGTCGACAAAAAATCGGGTGCGTCTCAACAAAATTAGGGCACAATAAAGCTCCAATTTTTGGGTCGGTTTGAATCACAACTTTCTATGTTTTTTTTTTTTCCGGTGAAGAACATGATCCAATTTGCCAACTGCGCGTATTTTTTCTCAGATGGGTGGCTGGCTCAACCCAACCAATTCGTGCATGATTTTTCCATTCAGATCCGATGCCACCTCTAAAGTGGGGTTTCCAGAGAGATCAAAGAGATCGTGGAGGGCGTCATCGACTGACTTCGTCGGTTTGACATAGGAATGTAAACGTTTTTTTCATGTAGTTGCATATGAGTAACAGGTGGTTACCTTTGGACCCAAAACCATGAAAAATGAAGGTTTTGGGTTCCCATGGTAGTTAGATTTTTTACATTCAAATTAGGATACATCGCTTTGACTTAGAAGAAACCCATAGTGTGATGAAACCAATCTTCTTCACCAAATAAAAAGATCAATCTAAAGCAAGTCGGCGCCTAAGGTCTTGTCTTCTTATTACAATTATAGTTCAATGAATTATGCAATACGTACATTTTTTATATTTGCGCAAAATATATTTACATGAATACATAATACACATAAATGTTTATACTTGAATAGAGAGAGATAAATATTTCATGACACTAATATCATATACAATTTTAGGTATCTATACTTATTTAACACCTTTTTTCGATAGCTTTTGTTTGTTGAAAACGGCCCCCTCCTTACTCCTCTGACCCCGAGGGCTGGCGCAGCAGAGATTTCAGGATCCGGCTGCCAGTGGATTTTTTCGGGGCGAATCTCCCTTTGTGATGACATACAAACGGATCCTTATAGGTCAAAAAAAAATAGGAAACCAACGGGTTTTTTAGTAAACCGGAAAAAACTCCAGGCCTTATTTTTATTTTTATTTTGAGGGGGGTGGAAGTACAGTAGGTTGACTATAGCCATAATGGAAACGGCGCACAAAGTTGGCTAGCCTAGGAATGAATCCATATCCCACTAAACGCTATGAAAAAAGGGCCCCTAGCTGTTTAGGGTATATGGGGGATGAAATCCTACCCAGTTATATATGGATTATTTCATAAACCATGAAATAAGGATCCCTATTACACAACCAGGATTCAATGGAAAGTAGGAGGGTTTTTTTTCGTGGCTCAATTGGTAGTGGATATCTGGGCGGTGGTTTGAAATATTCTTTATCTTTACCCCGATCCTTGGGGAAATGATCTAATTTGACTGCTATTTTTGAAATTGGTTGAAACCACCAACTATAGATATCTTAGCTTGCTGTTTTCGAGACATTAGCCCCTAAAAGTTTATTGTGGGGGATGAAGGCGTGGCATTTCATTAGGGGGTGTCTGTTATCGTTAATCTGCTTGCAAAGGTGGTGTTTTTGTTTTGGTGCTTGGACTGGGATCCGATGGGTCCAACAAGAATTATTGGGGATGTTTTCACCCCCCGAAAATTAACATGGTTCACCTGAAGTTCGAAGTCCCTGGAAATTCGGAGATTCCGAACTTGGAAAGCATCATTTTCAGGTTCCATGTTCAATTTCGGGGGATGTAGTTTGTTTGCAAATTTGGGAGCGATTTAGTCACTGTGTCTGCAGATCAAATGCATCTGAATGAAATGAAAAGTCGATTTGGAAAAAAAACAAAGAATCCACAAATCACAGAGTAATTGTCGAAGTATTTGTTTAAGAAAATACATTATTTGCTGAACATATATACATCAAAACGGCATACGCCCAATATATGTTGTTTTTTGCTATGTTGGATTGCCAGAGTGTTAGGTAAATCTCCACTTCAGATTGATTCTAACAAACCCCGCCAGGAAATGGAGGAAAGTATACAGCGTGAAGCATGAAGGGATTGTGTGGGACTTGGCACCTTGGTAGTTTGAAAATTGACACACCCTAAGGATCTTGGACCCTCCAATGGAAGGGTTTGAACCTGTATAGCAGGGGTAAGGTCCTCAAAATAGCTAGTTTTGAGGGTCCAATGATCCTTAGGGCAACAAAAAACAACTGGGTGGTGGCAACTTCAAATATTTGTTTTATTTTCACCCCGGATCCTTGGGGGTTTCATGATCCAATTTGACGGTTCGCATATTCTTCAAATGGGTGGCAAAGAACCACTCAACCACCAACTGGAAAACAACTACATAAGATGGACACCTTGTCACCAAACATTTCTTAGGTGGAAAACTGGGCGGTGGTTTCAATTTTTTTTCATTTTCATCCCTATTTGGGGAACAGTCCCATTTTGACTAGTATTTCTCAGATGGGTTGAAACCACCAACCAGAAAATGTCTCTAAATTTTCTACCATGTTACTGGAAATCCATCAATTTTGTTGTTTTTGTGCGACGCATCAACCGCCCCGTAGAAGGTAGGTTTTTTAGGACTCCCTGTAGTCAACACACCTTAAAAATCCACCCATGAACGTGTTTTTCCAACAAAAAGTATAGTGATACGGTTGATGGAAGAACTCCTGCATCAGTTGATATGGTAAATATCCCATTATTTACAGGGTTTTACATCCCAGGTGGTGCAGGATTTCTTCCATCAACCGTACCAGAATTTTGTCGTTCCGACCGGTGGAATGATGAGGTCATGTAAGCCGCCGGTTGGTTTTCATAGGTCAGAATTTGGGAATTTCCAGGCTGAATTGGATAAGACAGGTAGTTATTGGGGAAGGATTTGAAGCTGGTTTTGATTGTTATATACATTTTTTGAAAAAACTCCGAATAGTTACAGTAGACATGGAACCGGTTCACGAAACACTGGTGTCACCGAAAATGTTCAAGTACAGTCTGTTTAAGGACAAAGTAAATTGAACCAGCTCCGAAAATAGACCGATACGTACCAATAGATAGGCGCTACACCTAATATACTTCTTTTAAACCCGTAGGATCCATGTATTGTTTTTTTTTGTCTACATTTGGTTGATTATTATGGTACATGTAGGAAATCACCGTACATTGATCCTATGGGAGATGAGGTATTGATCCCTCCAAAAAACACTGACTCACAGCTGCCTAAATTGAGGCATTCTTGGGCAATGGCTTTTTGGCGGCTGCTGGTGATTTTGAGGTCCGGCTGGTTTTGGAAAACAATGGGAGATGTTGGACATGGTCTTTTTAGGGCCACGGTTTGTTTTTCAGATTTGTGTTCAAGAAGTACTTGAAACTGTAGTCCTTGCTTTCAATGATAATCATTTTGTAGAATTAGGAGATGCGGCATGCCTGTTCAAAAACTCCTCATGCCCCTCCTGGCCATAACTACGCCCTTGATGAAACTTCCTCGACCAGAAACAAGGGTTTTTTATAGGCCTTATTGATGGGGGTAGATAGGGTTCAGCCATAACATCCTATCAGGTGGGCCCCTGAGCCGATCGTTAATTTATGAAGTTATTTCATCCCCTTTCCATGGCCGAAAATAAATAAATAGGTTTTTGTGGAGTTATTTCAGCCTACTTATCTGTGTTATTTCACTCCATTTATAACTAGTAAATAGATTATAACCCCTATGTAAGTAGGTTGTAAGTCCCCTAAGTAGGTTACAACCCAACTTACTAAGTAGTTACTAAGTTCCATGGACATCCTAGTACTTCCTAATTGTTTTGATGAGTGTGTTAACATCACGGATTCTGCCATTTTACAGGCAGTCACACTCTACACCTACGGCAAGCAGTTGACGATGGTGAAGAGTCTGGCGGTGTGGGTTCCCAAAAAAACACACAGTCAATAGTGTTGGCCATTGCTTCTGGTTCTGTTTCTTGACATTGTTTGTCTGTTTGTTTGTTTGTTTGTTTGGTTGGTTGGTTGGTTGGTGGTTTGGTTGGTTGTTGGTACTGGTGGTTGGTGGGTTGCTTATTGTCCTAGTCATCTCTCGTACTTCCAGTGACCCGAGGCGTCGACAACCAAACAAGCCAATGTGGAAGTTTCCTGCCGCACAACACGTGAGATGTTTTTCCATTCTGCGGCGGCAGATTTTTTGCATGTTTAATTAGTACCCCTACCATCCATGGGACGAACGGTATATTTACCTATATCAAAATTTGGTTGATTTTGATGGGTTTCATGTAGGTAAATATACCGTTCGTCCCATGGATGTTTGACAACAAGTACGGGATCCCCTAAAAACGAATGGTTGATTTTGACGGTAAATGCAGGTAAGTATACCATACATGGATGTTAAAAAAAGGTACGGGATCCCTAAAAATGAAACCCTCTGAAACACAGTTTGGAACCCAACAACAACCCCTTCGGAACTCCGCGGCATTCGTGGGTTTTTGAAAGGTGAAAGGTCCAGCCTTCGTGACTCGGAAGGTGAAACATCTGGTGGAACATCTGCTTGGATTGGTTGGAATTGGGAACATATTTTTCCTGGATGGTGTAACAAAGAATCCACAAATCAAAGGGTAAGTGTCGAAATGTTTGTTAAACATATACATCCTAGGTGGTCGTTTTATCTTTATTTTTATATGTTACCCCGATCCTTGGGGAAATGATCCAATTTGACGAGAATATTTTTCAAATGGGTTGAAACCACCAGCTATAGGGTTGGAATTGGGAACAGATTTTCTGGGCGGTGGCAACTCAAATATTTTCATGTCATCCCTATGTGGGGAAGATGAACCCATTTTGACGAGCATATTTTTCAGATGGGTTGGTTCAACCACCAACCAGTTTTTATTTATTCACAAATGTCACAAGAGATTCTAAGAGATATTTTCATGCCATTCCATAGCTTAGTTGTTTTTTTAATGCCATTCATACATGCGGTTTTATTAGAGACATGTATCTTATTCTTGCAGCTATTATAAAACCGATGTTTTTTTAATAAAATGCAAGGTTATGAGATTTATAAGACATATAATTGATAGATTGTGTGAGATATCACTATTCACTGATATCACATTTTCTTTTTCAATAGGAAATTTGTTGCGGATTTGTGATTTTTTTCGGGTCAAAAACGTTTGAAACACCTCCACCATGGGAAGGAAGTTGATGCTATGCGAGGTGAGCAGCGACCGAGGTTGATCGCTTATTAATTTGCTGTATGTGGGTGGATGTTACTGCCCAGTTATATGGGTGTTTCCGAAAAAATGGTGGTACAGTGGTACCCCCCAATCTCCACCCCAAAATGATCATTTTTAGTAGGACAACCAATGGTTGTTGGGGAAACCCACCATTTTAGGAAACCCCCATATATAGGGATTACTTCATAAAGCCGTTAGATTTTTCAAGAATCCCTACCAATCAGGATCCTCACTGTC
This sequence comes from Breviolum minutum Mf 1.05b.01, assembly GCA_000507305.1. Lineage (NCBI taxonomy): Eukaryota > Dinophyceae > Suessiales > Symbiodiniaceae > Breviolum > Breviolum minutum. Next base: position 23,766 of record DF240492.1, on the reverse strand, counting down.
AAACACGTCAGCCAAGGTTTTGTTGCCGTTTCTCAGGAGTGTTTACGTAACTCCTTTTATCAAGGGACAATTGGGTGCACCCCTAACAGTGTACCCATGGTATTTATTGCGTTCTCTAGGGATTCTTGGGGATTATACCCCATAACTACCCACGTAATATAGGGCTTACGCAAGGATTTCCCATTTCGGGTACGTTGGGATCGGAGTACATCCAACTACAACTATCCCCTGATTTTACAGTTGTTTTTCCTTCAAACCTTGGTAACCACTCCACCTTCATCGTGGGGATCGCATATGTCCCAAGTCCATGACCAATCTGAACGGATCGCTATTGGTGGCCACGGAATTCTACGTACACCTTTTTCAGGCGCAAGCATGGTGAAAAATCTAGAGGGGTATATGTAAATCTATACTTGACATTCATTAAAATGAAATATCATGATGTATATATACGCTGTAAAAATTGGGTCGAATATGTATCATAATACATATAATGTATATATAATCATATATATATGTATATTTGGATTTGGATTGTAAGGCTAAGTAAATGTATATAGATGCTGAATTGTTTTCCAGCTTTCACCCTTAATCTTTCAGAGTTTATTCGGATGATGGATTCTGCAAACAGTTGTCCCCGGCAGATTTTTTGATGATGTATCTGGTCAAAAGGTAGCTGAGGAAGGGAAATGCCCGGTTATTTCAGGGAAATCTAGGTTCTTGTAATATAATTTGGGCAGATGCCCCGGAATTTAACAAAGCTCCTGAAAATAGGCCGGGCCCCAAAAGGAAAGGGTCGTCGCCCAGCCATCATTTTTCAGGGGCTATGTTAGTTTTGGGAAGGGTATCCGGGTATTTTTCCTCTCAGTGTTTTTGTTTATGATAGTAAGTTCGTACTTCAAGATTGTCAGATTTGTTGCAAAATACCCTCCCTGAAACTAACATAGCCCCGGAAAATGGATGGTTGGAATAATTACTAGTTTTCTTTTGGAAAGGCCTATTTTCAGGGGCTATGTTAGTCTCAGAGAGGGTAATCGCATCCTAAATTTTCAGCCATCTTGAAGGAAACCTTCAAATTTGCTTCCTGTGTTGGGTCTTGAAGACCCCAGCCGCCAATCCAGATCTCCGTTGTTTGATTCACCAAAGTCAACACTTCGCTTTCCGGATTGGGAAAAAAGGACTCTTCCAACCTAAGTCCTGGGAGGTTGCGGACCGCGGACCGACTCGAACCACATCTAAGATTCAAGGTGAGGTTTACTGGGATGTCCATGGTACTTAGTAAATAGATTATAAGCCCTAAATAAGTAGGTTGTAAGTCCCCTAAGTAGGTTACAACCCAACTTACTGAGTAGCTACTAAGTTCCATGGACATCCTAGTATGCTTCGGATTTTTTCCGCCACAGGATGCCTTGGACCCCAAGAACGAAGCGAACACTTCTGTTGCAGAGCCACTTGTCGAAGTGATTTTATGTTTAGGAAGTGATTTTGAACATGTACAGTAGCTGCAGATGTTTTTAATAGCATTTTTTGGAGTAACTTGGAAAGGCAGTGCCCCAACAATGACCAGCACGATTATTCCATTCCTAGGAGATCCCTTTCATTCCCACTGCCATCCTGGGAGGGGGTCCAAGTTGTTTTCGTTTCCAGCTTCAAAAACGGCAATATGTTTGTTTCACCCAACAGTTTTCAGGCAAACTTCAGCGCAAAACCAACCAACATCCCCTCAAAGTAAATGATGAGGGAAGATGTATTTCCCATTATTCCCTTTTAAAATAGTTCCTTTTTAGGGGACATTCGTTCATTTTCGGGGTGTACGTTTTTTTTTTTGGATTCCTTTTCAAAGAGGTAGAGGGCTTTTTTAGAAGCTGGTTGGTTGAAGCCTAGTGGTTTCCCTTTATCAGGGTTGAAAACTGACCTGAAACTGATTCCCATACCGTGGGACTGGTATATTTACCTCCTTGAATGGTATAATTTTATGGTTTCATGTAGGTAGATATTCCATACATGGTGCATCTGGGATTTCTCAAAGTCTTTTCTTTGTGAAAAACATCGTTTTGTTTTTCTTTGGAATTGTTGGAAAATGATTTTGGTTAAAGGACATTTTTGTTGCAAAATGCGATGTTGCGACATGTCGCTACCTGTTGGCGTATTCCAAAGCACAGGGGTGACTTATCAGGGTCGCCTTCAAAATCAGCTTTTTAAAGGCCGGATTCCAAGAAGTATTCCATGCCGGATGTCCAGACGTTGTGACTGTCCAATTCCCATAGGATCCATGTATGGTATATTTGCCTACATTTATCTCTAAACTTCCCAAAATGTAGGTATATATAAATATCCCATACGTGGTAGTCTATGGGATTAGAATCCACCTGGAAAACAAACAAGTTGCGACGTTAATTTCCATCAACTTTACCCCAAAAACCAGCAATCCAGTTGCCTAACAAAAAATGGTACTTTCATTCCTATGTTTTCCAGGGCAGTTTTACCACCTTTTTTTTTCGGCGAAAACTGTCTGTTTTTTTGGCCCTCTTCGAGGTGGTGGCAACTCTTTTCACCCTGAAACCTTGGGGATTTCATGCATTTCATGATCCAATTTGACCAGCAAAACGAAAACGTTTTAAACGGGGTTGGTTACTTCAACCACCCACTAGCCTTCCCCAAATTGTAGATTTATTATGATTTAATCACAGTCGAGTCGCTTGTTTTTTTTTGCTTTTTTTTCTTTATGTCAGTACATTTATGAGGACGTCATGTCAAGGTCCCCTATGACATGGTGTTGTCCTTTCTCGTCATTCCCTAAGGTTGCTAGTGAATGGTGTGAATAGTCCGCCGCCTGCCAATAGCATCAGCATAGTTGTGACTTGGTAGCCCAAAGAAATCAAACTAAGAATTTTCCGTCGTTTTCGAGAGAGTCTTTGAAAAGGGCTGGAGATGCTTGGGAAAGAATGCTGTAAGCGTTTGATTGGTACCAAACTGATTGTTGATATTAGATACTATTTTCAAATATTTTTTTTACTTTGGTTTTGGGACGTTTCCTTTACATCATCTTTAGAATCGAAAGCATAATATGCTGCCTGATACCAATAGCTCAAGTTTACCTGCTCCCCAAAGCATATTTTGCCGGCAGAATGGATAAATTGGCAGTGTCAACGATTCGGAGTTGATTTTTGAATGAAGTATTTTCGGCAATTGTTCACTCAGTGACCTCACAACAAGTGATGTATACCTATATGTGTGACGTAGGGAGAAACCCTCGGCAAAAAACAATAAATAACCCTTGCTTGAACTTCAAGCCCATGTTTTTTTTTGCTGCGGAGTGGAACGCCCATCCCAACAAAGACCAGCCAAGGGAGATGCCATGTTGGTTGGTTTGGAACTCTATAGGTGCCTTTTCCGCGGTTTGGCCTTGTAATTTATCGGCACTCCAAATGGGGATTGCCAATCAGCCAAAATCATGGGTAGTTAGGTGATAAATGATGATTTTGGTGCTCTTTTGGAATCAGTTTTTTTTTGCGACTTGTTTTGAGCATCTTGACTTTCAATATAAGCAACTTGTCTTTAAAATCTTTAAAACCTGATTAGTGTATGTTTGAATACATTGAGCTGGCACCATGTATATGTTGAGTATGAAGTTGTAGAGATGTTTCAGTGTGACATTCCTTTGACAATCAAAAAGCATCCAAACATTGCAGGTCTAGTCGGACGATGCCTCATTCCTTTGGCTCTTTCGGCCAGTTGTTGGGGCTATTAATACCTGGCTTACTAAAGTACAAGGTCACAAGGAGAGGATTAGTTGAAATAGTGCAAACTGAAATTGACTGTTTTGGGTAGTAGCTATGTGCCAACCGTACCGCGAAAAAATTGGAATGCATAGACATAGAAGATTTTTTGTAGTATTTTGCAATCATATTTTTGAAAAGGTATCCATTATCCATTTCTACATTCTATTATTGGTTTATTGGAGGGATGATCATGTTTTTCTGTACTGTAATTATGTAATTGTGATCATTGGCATTAGGAAGATCATAATATGACGAGACGAATCATTACATCCAACAACTTCTTCCAAAACCATTTTCTCCAAAACATCAACCACCTGGCCCCTCCCCCCCCGAAAAAAAAAAAAACAAAACAACCGGGGGGCGCTTGGTATCTCGACCGGGGGTTTTCGGGTGGTCAGTCTCCACCGATTTTTTTCGAGAGGGGCGGCAATGTGGATGGTCAATGCGCACAAGGTACCTTTTCGGCGACGCTTGGATGGGAGATTTGGAGATTCGGAGATGGTAGCTTTGGGGAAGGTTCGATGTTTGTGGGTATCCCAGATGCTCAATGTATGGCCTATTTACCTACATTTGGGTAGTTTTGGGGGTAAATGTAGGTAAATATACCATACATTGAGCATCTGGGTATATTTTCTACTTGCAGGATCAGCTCCCAGGACGAACCGATAAGTATGATAAGTGGTGATCGGATCACTTTTCATGAAAAAAAACAGCCATGGAGTTTTTTGCCATTTGCAAGGGGTGTGCCACAAGCCTATACTCCTTAGGGGATGAAAACAAGCACCATGCTTATTCACCACTAAATGGGATGATCCTCCAAGTAAGGGGTTGGATTCGGATGACATGGATGACCGTTGAGAGGGATTCATTCCGATGTTACTGAATCATATCAACCCCAAGAAATGTTGGTGATATACCCCGCCCCCCGAAAACTCACATGACAATAAAAACTCTACCATTTGAAGATGTATTTCCTATTGAACATGGGGATTTTCCAATGTCATGTTAGTTTGCAGGGGTGTATTCAGGGTGCTGATACCAATCACTCACCTCTTACCCTCTGGAAAAATCACCTAATTTTTAGGAGATACGAATCTGAGTTGCTTCATGGTTGGTTGCTTTTTCCAGCTAGTGATCCGAGTTCACAACAAAATCAATGGATTCTTTGTGTTCTGGTGATATTATGGTAGGATTAACCCCCAAACGAAGGCACGGAATACTGTATACCTGGTATTTTTTTTCGCGGTATTTTTTCCTGCCAATTGGGTGATGAACAAAAAAACTACCAATCCCACCCTATGCGAATCTGCCATTTCACGCAGCAGATTGACTTGGAAACTGCCAAGAATTTCAGGTACCCAAAATGGAGGGTTTCCAAATCACCGAAAATTCTCGGCTATTTGGAGGCGGTGAAACTTCCCTTACATAAGCCGTATCCATACAGCTTATATAGGTTTTTGGATTCCTCCATTTTAGGTACTAGACCCTGGAAGATTAACATTTAACCTACAAATCACCCACTTAGAAAGGAAATTGATCTTCCAAACCTCCATGGAATTATGGTCCATGTTAATCTTCCAGGGGTGTATCATGATGGAACAAGCTCATAGAATGATCTATCTCAACTCATGCGGTGAAACGTATATGATGATTGGGGAGAAAAAATCACCTCCAAAACGAAAGGTATTTAGGTTCCATGAAACCATTCTCAGGTAAGGTGAGCCAGGATCCTATGGGTATATTCATCCAAGCAAAATGCCTTGGTGATTGGAGCGACACCTCCACCTCCCGAGGCCTGGTGATTTCGAATGCCATGAGTGTCCTGCAGGTTGGACATCATATGGTGTAGCAGGCGCACCCTGGACGCTGGGGCGAGGTGAAAAGCCTGGTGCAAATGATGGGATGTTATGGTTTCCAAACCCATACCATCCATGTATGGTATATTTATATATATCTATGTATATATATATATATTTACCTTCATTTGGTTCATCTTTATGGTAAATGTAGGTAAATATATCATACATGGATGGTATGGGAAAAAGAAACTGGATACACCCCGGAAGATAAACGGCTGGAACCTGAGAATAGAATTCGTGAAAAGGAAAATCACCTTCCAAACCATCATTTTCAGGTTCTATGTCAATCTTCCGGGGTGTACCCAAACCCTGAAACTGACATGCAACAAAAGCCCCTGAAAATCAATTTTGTTGGAAGATGATCTGCCTTCCTTTTGGGGGCAGTTTAGGCCCAATTTTCCTGCCTGCCAGCCATTCGTGCGTTTTTTTGGCGGGGTGTTTTCTCCAAGTTGATGGTCTTACCGGGCCCTTTTATCCGAGGTTCTGGACATAACCTATCAATGCAGGTAACATACAATTCATGCCGGGTATCACTTTTTTTAGGGTGGATCTTTGACAAATTCCTATGTTTGTTTTAAAGGATATTGCTATAATCACTACCTACCAGAATCTGAGATGTGTTTTTTTTGTCAAATTCATGGATCAAGATATTAACATAAAAGCTTGGATCTACCCCGCACCCAGGATGCAATCGTCACCACCAGGATTACATTTTATTGGGGGAGCCCGAGCCCAAACTAAACCTTCATTTGCCACTGGCATCCTGGGTGGGGGGTAGATCAAAATAATATGGTTTTTTTCGCTGTTTATTCTTGAATAAATCAGGGGATTTTGGTTCAAAAAACATTGTTTTTGTTGTACAAATCAGGTTCATGTGATTATCCAGCAGCGGAAACACTTTGGCTGATGCTGCAGATGCTTGGGGAAAATTCACAGCAAAAAACGGTGGCATTTACTCCACGGAAAACTAGCGAATGTCCCCTGAATAGTAGTGGTTGGAAGACAAGCCTTTCCTTTTAACATGGCCCATGTATGTAAATAAATGTAGACGTACATGTATATATATATATATATGTGATTGCATTATACATATTTATACATATATTTTATGAATCTTTACATTTATCATTTGATCAAAGGGTGACATGAAAGGATTGCCACAAACATGTTTGTTTATTTTTCAGGGATGTAGTACATCCGCAACAGCTTTGTCACAAGAATCCAAAAAACCCCCTGGCTATTAGTGCTTGAAGTCACTCGGGGGAGGATACAAAAATTCCGGGCATCCAGGGATAACGATCTTGCACTGGTCAAAAAAAAACATAGCTGCCATTGGTGAATGTGTTGCCATATTATCACAACAAATTCCGAAAACATAATTAACATAATCATCAAAAATTTCCAGGTACCTCAAATAGAGGAGGTACTCACCTACATAAGCTGTATATGATATAAGGCTTATGGTTCAGGGAGAGTTTCCCCACCCCCACCCCCCCAAAAAATAGCGGAACATCAGGTCCAGTAGGAGTTCAACGTTCTGTGAAGATGTGTTTCCTTGTCAACTTGAAGATTTGAGATTTGATCTGCCAACCCGTCGGAAGGTCCGTCGACAAGTCGACCCATTAGATAGTCATAGTCTTTTGGACAAGACCATTGCCTCAAAGGTCAAAAGGTCGATGGCGATAGCCGATACGAAAAAAAGGTAGGTTAGTAAAGGCTTCGAAAATAAACCAATATGTAGCCTGATTTCTGAAGGGGGGGTACTTTAGGAGGGGTTTGGTTGATTAGCCATGATTTGTAAAAGTCGATGTCCTGTTTTTCGCTTTCCTGAGGATTGTAAGTATAGCCATCCTGGTATGTGTTTGGGTGACGCCGAAAGTCTTGCAGATGGTTCTGAAGTTGTCTAAGGTGCCTTGGGGTGGGGCACTTGTCACAAACGGTTGTTTAGGGGATTTGTTGGGGATGACCTCCTACCCAAGTTATGTGGGGATTATTTCATAAACCATGAAATAAGGATCCCTATTAAACAACCACTTTTCAATGGAAAGTAGGAGGGTTTTTTCGTTTCTCATTGCAGGACCAAGGAGTTTGGGAGAGAAACCAGGACAGTGATGAGTTGATATTCCTATTTCTCGATCTCCTTTGACCTCAACATTTTCGGCGTCCGCGGTCAATTCCCGAAGGATCCAGATGTATATATATATATATATCCACCTATCAACTGGTGCAGGATTTCTTCCATCAACAGTATTACTAATATAGTGAGTGCTACTGATGATGATATATCATTTCTTAAAGGTCCTGCTTGGACATCTTTATTTTATACCTGGAACCCTAAACATCCACTTTAAGAAAGGTTGTTTCAATTGGATGATTCCAAATCATTACATGAAACATAGGTGTTTCACCTAACATCCAGTAAAAACGATATATTGGGGAATGCCCAAGCCCTGCAATAGTGGATACACAATCCATTCATCTCTATGAAGGAAACTCTATGAACCTTCACTATCCACTATTACAGTGTTTATGCAGGGCCCAATTGTAATATAGTTTAAGCTTTCTACCATGGTAAATCACCAATGTCGGGATGATGTTTTAGTGTATCCAATCGTGGGTTTTCTCTTGCGAGCTGTCCTTATCTTCCAGTGGCGTGGGTTCTACAGTGCTTTTGGAGGGTCAAATTATAGCGACCTCACACGACCTCACCTGAAATGGTGGTTTAGTAAGGGAAATCCCCTCATTTCAGGGAAATCCAGGTTGGTGAAATACTGTAAAACAAAACAAGGTGGAAATTTCTGTTGTTGGAACTTGAATTGGATGTTAGACACTGGTTAAGTTTAACAGCGAGCTCGCCCCTGAAAATAGGCCGAAATCCTACAAAGGAAGTTCGTTGTCCAACCATCCCATTTTCAGGTGCAATTCGTTGGTTTCAGGGAGGGTTACCTTTTTGTCCTGACCCAGAAGTGGCAAGAAAGACTAGATGGTGAGTGTTGGGCTCCTTTTCCAACTTATATTAAAATGAAATATGAAATCCAGATACAAGGTGGGCCCCTACTTATGAATGGAGTTATAACCCCTATAAATGGCCTTATAGATGAACACCTGGGGTTTACAACCCCTACAAGTGGAGTTATAACCCTACTTATAACGGGTGAGGGGCACCTCTCAATACGGCCATCCTTTGTTAAAGTGAGGTCTGCGTGTCAGGACCATCGGCACAAAAGAGCATGCAGGAAAAAATCATAGTGGCAGCCTTGCCATATGCTTTGGAATTTTGCTTGCAAGTCATAGGGAAAATGATGGAAAATGGCAAGGTAATGTTGGGATGGAGGGCTTTTAGCTGTTGAACCCACCTGTTCTTATCAACCCCATATATACCTTCTTGGGGGGTTGAACAGCTAGGGGCCCTCCGTCAAAAGGGATGCTGAGGATGAGGGGTGAAGAGGATCACCAGGATCACCTGGCAAAATGAACGAATTCGCCCCCTGAATGTTGGGATCATTTTAAAAAGAAATGAATCATCTGAGGTTCAACCGTTTTCTTTCAGAGGCTATATATTTTGGTTTTGGAGAGGGGCCACATCCCCCCAAAAAATACAGTACGTAGTCTTCCAATTAACATCAGTTTTTTTTTTGTAGGGGATATTTTTGTTAGTTTTCAGGGAGGGTATAGTCATTGATTTTTTCAACTTGCATTTTTTTTTCACTTCTTCCAGTTGGTTGTGTGCTGTATGTAGGAAAAAGACGATATACAACTATGTGTGGTGGTTTCAAATATTTTTTATTTTCACCCCGATCCTTTGGGGAGATGATCCAATTTGACTATATCATATTTTTCAAAGGGGGTTGGTTCAACCACCAACTAGACAATGTCGTGGTTTCCAAGAATCTGGGTGGCTTGATCTCCCTCGATGAAATGAAATCACTGTGACCCAAGTATTAAAAAATCCCATGCATAGGATCCGCGGGACTGATATGGTATATTTCCCTACATTTTGGCTTGAGTTTATGGTTTTCATGTAGGTAAATATGCCATACATATGGATCTTATGGGTTTGCAGCTACAAGATATTATATCGTATTCAAGCACAATCATGCACATCCCTGCTTAAAAATAAATTCGGGTGACATTGGCTAGCAGGTAATGCTTCAGATCAAAAGGCTTTACTGTATAATCATAGCCTAGGATATTCACTTTAGGATGTATACATCTCCCCCAACCTAACAGCTTGCCCCTGGAAATAGCTTCAAAAGGAAAATTCATCTTCCAACCACCAGTTTTCACGGGCAATTCGTTGGTTTCAGGGAGTGGTATGTTATAGATTATTATATATAGAGCGAGAGCGTACGCAGATGTACCATGAATCAACTTCGTTGTGTCTCTCATGGATTTTAGATAGCCCATAGGATCCATGTATGGTATATTTACCTACATTTGGTTGATATTTGTGGCAAATGTAGGTAAATAACATACATGGATCCTATGGGATAGGGGATGATCAGAAATACTTTGAAACCGTGTTTCAACTAAGATGACACCGCAGACATTGCTATGTTAAATTTCAATGGAGGGTATTTTGTCTTACTACTTCCAAAAGATGTCAGTCATTCTGACTCTTTTGTTTTAACTTGCAGCCCCTCTTCAGGAATATGATTTGGCCTTCTTTAGGTCAGATCCCCCAAACATACAACCTTGATTCGTTCCAGCTATTTTTGAGGGGACACTGGAATTGTCATGTTTTCGGTTCCCTAGGTCTGGGAGCCCCTGGAACTCAAACCATGGGAGTTTCCGCCTCCGAACTCACCTTTCCTCCCACTGAGTTGATGATCTGCCCGGTCTACGCGCTCTTGTTCTGGGGTCATGCGGTTGTAGCATTGGCACCACTGCTGGTAACATTGTGGTCTATTTGGCCTGGAGTTCCCTGGGGCCTTGGACGTGTGACCTTAGGATCATTGGATCCTTGGATCGAAAGCTGTTTGGAAATAAGAACTTTTGCAGAAAGGTAGCCAAGATTAATGTCCCATAACATCCATACGTATGGTACATTTCCCTACAATTAGGCGATTTTTATGGTAAATGTAGGTGAATATACTATACATATATCCTATGGGTGTGTATTCGGTACGATAGTTTCGGACATTTTGTAGATGGTGTCGAGATGTCAATGTGAGCGAACAAAAAAAAGTAGGAGCTAGCATACACTCCCCAAACATGGAAGCTGGAAAAACTAGTTTTTGGAAAAGGAGGTTCTCTGTGGAAAACCATGATTTTCAGGTTCCATTCGTCAAAATTTCCGGGGTAGTACCTTTTTAAGTAGATCGAAGGATCAAAAGTCACAAAAAAAACAAGTTGGCGCGGATAAACGGCCAGATGAGACACCAGGCCGCATCCTCTTTGATCTCTGCAGTCTTTGTGATCTGCTCGTCTGTGCTCTCCTCCTCCTGGGGCGTCTTTGCAAATTTGGTGCTCTTCAGTACCTCAGTAGCAAGTGGCAAGGTGCCGGGATAGTATCCCCTTAACCGAATAAATGAATGATTTCAAAAAAAGTAGGTGAACAAATCCCTTAGGTGATAACATACATGTATTCAATTATTCTTGAATACTATGATTTTCACGAAGTGAACAACTCCGAAGTACTTGAATACAAACATAAACCGCGACATGCAAGTGGGTTGGGACGGCAACATATTCTCTAAAAAGCAGTGCAATCGGAAATCGGCAAATCATAATTATAGCGACCAGGTTTTCGCCGAGGGATGGTGAAGCAGTAAGGGAATTCCCTCCCCAAAATGCCAAACAGACAATTGATGGACCTAGGAATTATAGGAAGATTTGCGCAGAATCATGACCCACAGCATCCATGTATGGTATATTTACCTACATGAAAACCATAAAATTACTGAAAATCAACCAAATTTAATGTAGGTAAACATACCACGTCCATGGGATGATATGGGAATTGGACTTTCGTAGGATTTTATGATCTAAAAATCCTATCCCGTAGGGTTGTTTGGGATTGTGTGGCTGGGAAATCCCAGATTCTTAGAAGATACAAACGGATCTTTAGGGACCTACCCATAGGATCCATGGGACTGGTATATTTACCTACATGAATGGTTGATATTTATTGGTAAATGTAAGTAAATATATGCCATACATGCATCCTGAGGCACCTATAAGTGATTCTTTGAAAAATTGCAGAACAAGTCCGAAAGGCAAAGTTTCAGTTCATGAAAGAATCCAGTCATCTTGGTTAGTGTCATGACATTGGAAGCAACGGAATCTGAATCCATAATTCACTTGGTAGCTGGAATAATCCACAAATGTGGGTGCTTACACCCCTGAAAACTAACATATCCCCGGAAAATCAATGGTTGAAAGACAAAATTTCCTCTTAGAATGGACGCTTCTTTGGGGATATGTTAATTTTCGGGCGTCAAACAGGAACTAAAACTAAACATAACGGAACATGCATAGAGACTGGAGGCTTTCTCATTTGGGTCGTTCATGAGATGGAAGACTCCATAGATTCAAAGTGGTGAGTTTGACGTGTTGTGAATCATAGTTTGACGTGTTGTGAGATCTTTCGTTGTCCTATGTTTGCCCTACACTCCCGAAATTTAACATAGCCAAAAAATGATGATTGGAATTTGGGGAAAAGCCTATTTTCAGCGGACCTTCGTTAAATTTCGAAGGTGTAGACAACTCTATTCTTTTCAGGGAGAAGATGAATGAACATGAGCCAAACTTGTTGTTGGTCAAAGGGGTATCAAACTTCCAAACTGCTCTGAAAAAGGTTCTTGTCATATATACTGGATACTTGCAACCCTGATTCCGAGCCTATACACCTCTACAAAGAGAGTCGCATTTTTGGAATGACCATGCTCAATTCTTACCTAGGTGGTGGTTTTAAAGATTTTGAATTTTCTCCAAGATCCTTGGGGAAAAGATTCCCATTTTGACGAGCATATTTTTCAAAGGGGGTTGGTTCAACCACCAACTACTGTAGCTCCATGGAGTTTCTGTTTCAAGCTCCATGGAGTATCCTACCATCTCATAGAATCGAACAGGTTGCAATGCCTACTATACCCTTCATCTTCGACGCTGGCTCAATCATTCCTTTGACCCTCGCCTGCATCCTCAAAAAGGACGATCATTGAATATCATCTCCCTAAGGATCCAGTTATATCCTAAGAATTTGGGATTTCCCCTATAATCCTATGACCTGGGGATGGGATTTTTCGACCATGAATCCTAGGAATTTTCGGGAGGGAAACCTGGATTCTTAGGGGTCTGGATATGAAAACATGATCGTGCTTTGCTGGTTGATCAAGACCATGGTGATGTTAGTTGTCCCAAACCGGGAGGGTCCAAAATAATATAGCGATATCTTCCGAAGAAATTCTCCGCCAATGCAGCTTCCAAGATACGTGCAACGTTTTGAAGGAGTAAAGGTTCCTCCTTATAGAAGGCATCATCTAGAAGTTGCCCTAAAAAGGGAAGTTGAGATAGAATCTGACCTGCGGTTGCTCCATACACAAACTTCACATGCTGGTGGCATGATATTTTTTTGGCAACTTCAAGCCCCTCACTACCGAACCCATCAAGAGATAATATAGAATATATGCAGTACACATCTTATATAAATAACTTTTCCATGTAGTAAAGAGACGTATTTGTTGGTCTTCCTGCAAGATGATCTTAATTCGAAAACAGAAAAAACACAAGAAAAAACAGTTCTGAACTCTCTGGTAGTGTTGGGCACCGCAGTTGTGCCGGAAAGATGTTACAACACCGTGAGCATTCGTCACCCTGCAGGTGAACACACAAGATGGCATCAAAGCAAATACGGCTGCTTGGTGATTATTATCTTTGTGATCTTTTTTATGTGTAGGTAATGAGAAATCAGTCATTCGCAGACCTGTGTGGTATTAGGTTGTTGGTCTGGGATATAATATATTTTATATACATTATCTATGATTTTGTGTAATGTAATAAGGCAGGAACATTGGACATGTAACACAGTAATCCGCCAATCCGAAGCATGAAGCTTGAGTGCTTGCTTCAAAAAACAGCTGGTTGACTCCTTGGTGGTCGCCTGGTGCTTCACAGACGATGAAACTGTCTAATATTCCGGAAGAATAATTGGAAAGTAACGATTTGTAGAGCTTCCGGAAAATTAATGAGTCCTAAAAACGAAGAGTTCAAAAAAAACAAAAAGATAAGATGTCGAACTGAGCAACTATACCAGGAAGATCCCACAACTCCATGATAGAGATAATAAGTAGTAAGAAATCGTGGTTGCGTATTGGTACTTGGGGAGCCCCCACTCCCAGTAACAGTCACCACCAGGATTATTACAGTTTTTAGTAAGGGACCCCTATAAACCTTCACTTGCCACTGGCATCCTGGGAGGGGGATCATCCCAAGTTATTGTAATTATTATAGTGTTTATATATTGTGCATGTACCTAATCATCAAATGGAATCTACTTCATCCTATCTTGGGGTCCACCATAAGAACCTTTTTACATGAGAAAATCGGGCCCCCAAAGATTGACTACGGTTTCAAGTCCCTTGGTGATGTCTGTTTCAAGTTTCAAATTTTTTAGGGTTGTTTTAAGTGATGAAAAGGCAAACCCCGTATCTTTAATATGTTTATTCATTTCAACCTGTTAGATCGATATGATGTTTTCTTTCTTCGTTGGGTTGTATCAACATGCTATCGGTCGAGGGGGCTATCGGTGATGTCATGTAGCCAAGTCTCAGAACTATAAATAGACAGCAAATGACTGTTCGTTGGGGGGTTGATATCTGTTGATATCTTGTTGATGGAGGTTGTTGAAATCTACCATTATTTACAAAGTTGCTAAAACATCCCAGGTGGTTGTTTGGGATTTCTGAACCATCAACTGTACAGGTACAAAATCTATCAAAATCTTTCAAAAAACTCCTTACAATACAGCACCTGAACTTCGCATGCTCCTTTGTGCCACCAAAGGCTGGTGTTCGCGTAGTCACTCTGGTGGCTGCCTCGCTCTATGCCGCTGCCAGTGCCTTTTCGATTTTGACCATAGCACAGAACCGCGGGCATGCTGTTTCTTGATCGATAAGATGCTGCTGCAACGTGGGGGACCCATGGTTAAGAAATAATTTCCCATTTGGGTTGTAAATAGTGTCCTTGACTTTGATTATTTGATTTTTTTTTGAAGTCAAAAGTCAGTTTTATATTGGTTCATGCAAGTTCTTTGTTTTCAGCGGTAATTATTTCCCCTGCTCAAAACAACTTGTTCAAAACAACTAGAAGCTGAGATTTAAAATGTCTCATGTTGTTGAGATTTGGATGCATCCTATGTTCATGATATTGTATCTGTTTACACTTACCCCCTGAACCCTGAACACCAACATATTCCCTGAAAATTGATGGTTGGAAGAATTTATATAAAGTTGTTCCCTTTTCAGTGTACATTTGTTTATTGTTTTCTTGGATTTATTTTTTTTGTGATTGTTTAATATAGGGCTCAAGGAATACCTCTAGTGAGGATAGCCGGCTGCCCCAGAACTGAAAACAGTTCGTTTTTAGGTTTTCCACGGATTGCGCATTACGGGAAAGCCTACAAGTCCGGGTTGGCACAGGGCTGAACGCAAACAGCGTGCTCGTGCCCGTGGTTGGCTAAGACGGTTGAGTTCCCGTTCTTGGCTGAGTGCTCAGCAATTGGCTCGGTGCCGCGCAGCACTATCCCTTTTGTGCACTCACCACTCCAGGCCAGTATACAAAGTATCGCGATACTTGGCTGGCTATCTACAGGCTACGCGGTTTCCATATCTTCACTGCCTCATGAGTGGAAATTGGAACGCATGGCAATGGGGCAATCAAAGAAGTCGACAGAAGAACTCGAATGCAACCAAGGGCCCGGGAAAGGCCAGAAGAGAAGAGCCAAAAGAAGGGAAAGCCTCTTTTCCTTCATACGATGGAGCATTAGTCTCATCCTCTTCAGCCAGTGGATCCTCGACAGCACCTGGTACTCTGCCCGAGAACGTGGTGGACCTCCTCCAGAAGATTGCTTACAAGGACAAGGATATGCCAGGAGAGATCTCAGCAGTGATTACACCGGAAGTGTCCGAACAAGAGCAACTCAAGGCGCAACAACGACGTCTGAACTACATGAGAAAGATTCAGACACGGATCTACAAAAAGGAGAAATTGATCAAGGACAAAGAAGCCAGTATGACGAAGTTTCTACTGGACATCAAAAAGCACGTGGAAGCCGAGAAGTTGCGTCATCGCCAAGAGACAGACCTTTTGGAACGAGAACTACAAGAACTTCGAGAGCAGTTGCAGAAGGCCAAAGATGGCAAGGAGACGGAAGAAGAGGCACCCATGGAAGACCTCGAGGAGATCCTAGAAGATGGCGACTCAGAGAAGATGCAACTCAAGGAGCGTCTACACAAAGCAGAAGCTGCAAATGTGGCTATGCAACAGCAGCTACAGCAGTTTCAAAGCCAGATGACGGCTTTCATGCAAGCACAGCAGACGCCATCACCGAGTGTTGCGCCTCCGGGTTTGATGTTTTCACCAGATCAAGCTGTGAAAACACCAGTCATCCAGCTCGACGAAGCCATTGCAGTAGCCAGAAGAGAGACAAGAAGGGATCCACTTCAACCATTTGGAGTACGACGATCCACACTAAGATCAAGAACACCTTCGGGCACCTACACACCCTCACCTGGAAGACCGGAAGATGGTGGAAGGAACCATGGCCAAGACAAGCTGGAAGGCATGGACAATTGAGAGGGGCATCAATGCAGCGAAGATTGCACGATGCTTTGAATGGCCAGCTTGGACAGTTGGCGCGATTTTTGAGCCTTTGGACCTTTACTTTCATCTGTGGGTATGGCTTGGTAATGAGCCCAAAATGGATGAAGTTTGTGGTCCATTGCAGGACATTCTATGATATGAACCGTCCATTGGCTTGGGAGCTTCTGGACGTCAGCTATGGGATGTGCAGATTTGCACGCACCATTCTGAGCATTTTGCTCGGATCACTCACCCTGGGCTGCTTGTTGCGACCCTCCACGACATCAATTCGTAGCACAACGACGGGAATATTCCCAAAGAGATCTCCCTGGATATGCTGCTTGTGGTTTTTCTTGATGATTTTACCTATGGCGGCTACTTCGGAAGATGAACATATCAGGCAAGCTTTGAGGACAAGAAATCAAGCTGATGCCCTACAGCCAGATTTGACGTACAATTCCAGATGGCAGTGGGTCCGACAGAATGCAGGATTTCTACAACCTGTAAGGAACCAGGACTACTCAGCAACCATCCATCGACCGGATGACATGCCAATGCCTTCACCAACCGGGGTACGAATGCATTTTCAATATCCAACTGACCCGATGCACTACATCATGGGTGTTGAGCGATTTTGGAATGATCTGGGACCAATTTATGGTCAAGGTATGACTTGGACAGTACGCCTCATGCCTCAGGTACAACCAAGCAACTCTTTGTTGAACCCGTCCAGGTGGTACTATATGCTGACGACCCACACCGAAGATAACCGACGACCTTCAGAAGTTCCCATATACTTTGAGGTTGAATGGGTCACACCACAGACAAGGCATCGAGGATACACGAAACCCTGGACTCCCAGACAGATCACAGTAGTGCGTTTTTTGCAAATACATGGGTTGCTTGCACAATGCACAACTACACATCGATGCGAAATCACTCTGGACGGAAGGGCACAACGGAGTACGTACATGACGTTACGCAAGGCCTCATACCTGCGGTTACTTGCAAAACCCATCCCTGCACCAGTTGACAGTGAAGATGAGTCGCATGAGCCTTTCCCAATTATGCAGAGCTTGCGAGAAAGGACGTCATCCACTGACACAACGTCCAGTGAAACACAGGATGAGGAAGACGGTGCAGAAGATACCAGTGCAGGTGAGAGTATCGCTGGACACAACTCGTATGTGACGGCCATTTTCCGTCCTGGACACGGTTTGGGAAGACCACCTTTCATGCACTCGACACACAGTGCTACATCGAGAAGGTGGATCGAAGATGTATATGTAACATGGCCCAGACTTCGATATGTTGCCTGGCACCATCATGATGTACACCAAACCTATACACAGGATTTCCCACAGCTGGATTCGGTGGATCACAAGGTGCTTGTTACTCTACAAGATTTGCAAAGTGCCCTACATCAAGTTGCCTTTGTTGTGGGGACCATGATGGACATCACTGTAGTTCAAGCGTGGCCTTACCCGCCACGCATCAGCGCCTTCATTGTCTTATATGAACTGGGTTTGTGGGACATGTGTGAAACCAATGTCAATGATTGCAAGGTATCGGTCAATGGCGTGCCGCTTGATTTGAGAGACCAGCGATTACTTCGGCATGGCGATTATATACTGATACGTATTGCTCCATCACGAGGAACAGACGGCCGAGCTAGATTGAGACAGGCATTTGGTATATTGGAAGACTTCGAAGGCCTTGAATACACCACTGAGACAGGTATCGCACGAATCAGTGGGGATGGACTTCGAGCACAACGAAGTACTGACACACCATACCATGTACCACAGACCAGAAGACATGTGCCATTACATGAAGACTATTGGCTATGTATGGGAATCTTTGTGTGGTGTGGAGCTTTTGCAATCATCAGCATGCAAATGAGACGTGAGCCCAAGTTCCCGAGACCGGCAAGGAAAGTTGGTGGCCAACGTTTTGGACTGACAGAACATCGAAAATCTACCAGAGCACCATGGGTGCTCATATGGCTTGTTATATCACAGCCGGTTCTGCCTGCAGTTGAAGGTCTTCAATTACTACCTCAAGGAGATTTCGACTTTGCGCAGACATTCGGACATGTGGCAGACGAGTTCTCAATCACTCAACCTGAGTCATGGCGACCTACTGGATGCTTGGTGCAACTCACGCCCCCAGGCAACCCTGAGTACACTGGAGAAGACTATCACACTGAACGAGACGATTTTCTTCAACGAAGCATGCCATCGACAGGCAAACCGACTCAGGAAGACGTTTCAAACAGGAACACAATCATTGCCAGACAGAATCTGACCCGGCATGGACTATGCCTTTGTGAATACATTGGCCTCTATGCTATGGCCCAGCATATCAGGATGCAGCACGGTGAACAGTCTGACATGCGGAAGACGTATATAGTTGAGATGAATGGGACAGCGAGCGACACTGTACAGAGTACGTGTAGGTCTGATGACAAGGTTGGACCTTTTCGCGATGGACCATCACGAAGTGATGAGACCGTCAACAGGGAAGCACCAAGAGTGTGCCTACCGATCGCTGACTCTCCTCCTGTTGCGTCAGGTAATCAGCATGTAGGGGTTGCACCTGATATAAAACCCAATGAAGTGTTCTCATTTGATACTGACATAGATATCCTCAATGATGATTATGGGCTAGTCAACTCATGGGACCTCCCAGCTCATCCCGATCCTCTTCAGCTCACGCTTGAGCTACATCCTTCTACCACTGACAAGCTTCTTCACCCTTGCGCCTCCCCAGAATCCCACGATACATGGTTCATCTTTACTGATGGATCGGCTGGAAAAGGTGATGAAGACCAGGGCTACCGCAGTAGCTGGAGCTTCGCGGTATTTTCAGGAAGACAGGATGCCGGCATACAAGGGAGTGTACGATTGATAGATTGGTATGGCAGCTGCACTGACAGTGACCCACTATCACCGACATGGCTTGGGGCAGAGGAAGACTCCATCAAAGCAGGTGAATCGGAAGCGATCATGTGGGCTATACTATGGGTGCTACTAGCACATCAAATCAACCATGACATGAAGGTTATCATCTATTCCGACTCCCTTACAGTGCTCAATACAGCGGACGGATCTTGGGGAGGAAGAGAAAACGACAGCCTCAACACTCGACTCCGAGCACTCTATCATTTACTGTGGGCGGTACGACATGGGCGTGATCTTTGCATCAATCACATTCGTGGTCACCAAGGCAACTATGGCAACGAGTTTGTGGATGTACTGGCGAAGGCGATACGTTTGGGAAGTTTGAAGCCGCGTGTTCCGGACATCAACCTATCATACTGGTTCCACGGTAGTACACCAAACATTGTGTTTGCGTGGCTACCCTTTGATACAGATCGACGAGCTGAAGAAACACTGCAGTATCAAAGAGGTAAGTTGTGCTGGACCCCATTGAACGCTCCAGACCCAGAACTTCGCTGGTTACAAACAAGCAAAGTTGACGCAGATGACAAAGCCCTTCAGCATACACTACACATGAGACTCGGATCATACAATGTTGGATCGATCAAAGAAAGTGGACGAACAGCGCTGCNCGTTTTCTGGTGCCACGTGGACTTTGTTTGGCGAAAGGAACAAACTCAAAAAGATATTGAACTACCACCCGATTGGTCATAGTCGTTTGCTACAGTGGATGGCCATTCAGACATGGCGTCAGGGCTACGGCTGGAAAGGTATGTGCACGAGGAGCATTGTGTACTCCCTAAAGATGGCCTTCACTTGGAAGAAGCTACGCCAATGTCAAAGACAGCTCAAAGACGCTATCCGAGATGACCGAGCACGCTATGTCAATGACCTCATCGACAACATCGACATGACAGGGAGGCAATCGATTCTCAAAGAGCTCAAGCCTCTCAAATTGGGCAAACGTGTTGCGCACCTTGGAAGAAAACCTATGCCGGTCGTGGTGTTGAAAAGTGGTGAATTGGCATCTACCCCACAAGAAGCAAGAGGTAGATGGCGAGAACATTTCGCTGAGATGGAAGGTGGCAGTGAAACAACAATAGCTCAAATGCTGACACGACAGCCTGGATGTGACACCATGATGGAAATGGATTTGCAAGATCTCCCAAGTATTTACGAGTTGGAAAGTGCTTTGAGACATTGCACACCTGGTAAATCGATGGGGCTGGATGGACTACCACCAGAGTTGATGCACAGGTTTCCTCAACAAGTTGCAGATCTGGTGTGGCCACTGTTTGCAAAGCAAAGTGTATTCTGCTGTGAAAGTCTTCAACATAAAGGAGGCTCGCTCGTAGCAGCGTACAAGCGCAGAGGAGATGTGACTCAATGCTCTAGCCACCGATCGCTTTTGGTGTCGTCAAGCCTCGGGAAGGCTTTTCACACGGTTTACAGGAGGCGGTTGATGCCTGCAATCCATGATTCAGCATGTGGCTTACAGTACACTTCACATCGCTCCCCCATCGTCACAATGGCGAGCCATACAGTGAAAGCATTTTTGAACGCAAGCCATCTCTCGGGTCGAAGTTCCTTCGGGATCTTCGTCGATATTACTGAGGCGTATTATCGAGTGATCCGTCAGCATGCAATACACGCATGCTGCAATGATCAGGATATAATGGCTTTCTTGGTTAGAATGGGCATAACCGATATGCACCTATCGGACGTTGCCAACCTCTACCTTTCTGGTCCAGCCATCGATGAGCTCAACGTGAGACCGCACCTCGCCAAGATGATCACGGAGATACACCGGGATAGCTGGTTTTTGATACGGGGCGACGACCGCCCCGTCATCACGGAGAGAGGAACCAGGCCTGGAGACGGCTTTGCCGGGGTCCTGTGGGAGCTTGTGTTTCGACGGTGGCTTTCACAAATTGAGAATGATCTCTACGACTTGGAGATCTTCAAGGATTACAGCTGGAATCAGGGCGAAGGACTTCGAGCAGGAGAAGGCACCACGCAGATCAGACAGTCAATTGTTACTTGGGCGGACGACGTAGCAATTTTAGCTGACACTGATGATGCCACCCAGCTGCTACCGAAGCTCAAGGCCACTTCTGAAGCTATGATCAACCGTTTACTTTCGTATGGAATGACGCCCAACATGAAAGCAGGCAAAACGGAAGCTGTGGTTACCCCTCGTGGTAAAAATGCTATACAGACCAGACGCTTGCTTTTCAACGAGATGAAATGCGCCGTTCCCCTGGACACGAACATGGAAGAAGATGTCAGCCTCAGACTTGTGCCGAAGTACAAACATCTGGGAAGCTACATTGCACATGGCGGCAAACAACGACCGGAAATACAACAACGGATCGCACACGGACATCAAACCATGAAGGACTACAGGACGAAGCTATATAACAATATCCGAGTACCTTTGAAGCAGAGAATAGCTATCATGCGTGCAACCGCGCTTACAGCTACAACCTACAACATTGGCAGCCTCGGACCTATGACACAACATGATGAAAAAATTTGGAACCATGGTGTTATGGGACTCTACAGAAAAGCCATGACAAGAATCATTCCATACAACCAATTGCAGCACATGACGGATGAAGAAGTTCTGATCAAAGCAGAGGCACTGAGCCCCTGCGAGGAACTCAAGCTGGCAAGGCTGCGAGCGTATGCCCACTATGTACAACGCAATCACCCGTTTCATTGGATGATTTTGGGACATGAAAAACAATGGTTAGCACTGGTTGCAGAAGACATGAAATGGATGTATGGGCAGATCCGTGGCTACACCCATCACCCAGAACCATGCCAAGATCTCGACTACTGGCACCATTTCATCAGGACCAAATATGGACGTTGGCAAGGGGTTCTACGCCGAGTGACACAACATTCTATTCTACAACGCAGACTACGACATGAAGTTAGAGTGGCCCACCAGCAGATGTACGACCTTTTGGAAGAAGGAGGTATA
The DNA here is from genome assembly GCA_000507305.1 of Breviolum minutum Mf 1.05b.01. Classification (NCBI taxonomy): domain Eukaryota; class Dinophyceae; order Suessiales; family Symbiodiniaceae; genus Breviolum; species Breviolum minutum. The sequence continues at coordinate 1,394 of DF240492.1, read as the reverse complement.
CCAGTGGCGAAAACATTTACAACGACAGTCGAGACGAGCTACCGCTGTTTGGTATGTGATACATCTTTTGGGTCATACAGAGGTTGGGCAGTGCATGCCTTCAAGAAGCATCAACGGGTACACCCTTTCAGAAGACTTCAAGCTGGAAAAACATGTGCGGCATGTGCACATACATTTCCCACCGAAGCACGTCTGGCAAGGCATTTTAAAAATTCAAAGCAATGCGCTGCGACAGTCGCGGCGCAACAATGGTGGCCTGACTACACCCCTTCATTTGGCAGTCGAAATGTCAACAAGGAGGAAGCAGACGCTGTTTTGAATACCTGGCAACCTACAGAAGAGCAACGGCTACAACCTCGACAAGGATGGGCAATGACTGTGCAAACAAGAGAGTTCTTGAAAGCTGCGTGCAGATGCATGTGGGCAGAAGACTCACATGACCGTGACTTGGACTTTTTGTGGCAAGCACTCAAGCAACACGCTGTGGCAGTCCACGAAATACAGGAAGTTCAAGACGCTATGCACCATTATTTTGCCGATCAACAGGATCTTACAATTGACGACATTTTTGCCCAGATTTATGAGGTGGCGAGGACTACAACGAGTACTACGAAGACAAGTACAACGTTTGTGGACCAGCTCAAAGACATGCAGAAGATGGAAGAGTTTCAGGTTAATCCACCTGAAAGATGCAGAGTCAAGTACAGGTACGTCCTGCACTTATACTCTGGCATCAAGCGAGAGGATGACCTTCACTCACATCTTCTACAGGCGGGCAAACAAAGTGACGTCACCCTATTCCCCATTTCCATCGACATCATCCTCTCTGAAACCAAAGGAAACCTGTTGGACCGGGAGAGCCAAACGTACTGGCTAAGTCTTTCCAAACAGGGCGCCATACACTTTGTGTATGGCGGCCCGCCTTGTGAAACATGGTCAGTATCCCGTTGGCGCTTTTACGATACAGGTGAAGGGCCGGCCCCTTTACGATCAGGGGAAGACATCTATGAGGAAATTTGGGGCTGGAAGACGTTGCGGCTACGTGACATCCAACAAATTCTATGTTCTAACGCTCTTCTACTTTTCATGCTGACCATCTTCGTGACGCAGATGATCGCTGGTGGGGGGGCTTTGATGGAACATCCGGCCAGGCCTGGCCACAGACAAGGTCGACAACCGCCTTCGGTATGGCTTTTGCCTATTGTCCAGTTCCTCTTGAAGTGTCGACAGGTACGGATGATACATATATCCCAAGGATATTGGCAAGCGCTGTCACCGAAGCCAACAACGTTCTTGGTTACGACACCAAGAGCGGATGGACGACAGTTTTTGGAATGGCTCAACAAGCACAGAGTCACGGATGTGCTACCAAAGCCAATCGAGATGGGACATTG